>CAUYTI010161867.1:0-23114 GCA_963575145.1 Galago senegalensis
CGCCTGTGGTCCCAGCTACTTGGGAGGCAGAGGCAAGAGACTCGCTTGAGCCCAGGAGTTGGAGGTTGCTGTGAGCTGTAATGCCACGGCACTCTACCCAGGGGGACAGCTTGAGGCTCTGTCTAAAAAAAAAAAAAAGAACATTCAGAAATAGAACCCCCCCAAGTATGAAACCTAGCATATGTGAAATAAACGGGAAGTGGCCGCCAAGGTCACGGAATTTGTTGCAGAGCTAACAAATGGGGCAACTCAACTCAGAAGATAAAAAACAAATTATTTAATAGTATTGAGGCAATGGACTGCCCTCTGGAAGAACATTCCAGTTCTACACCTCACACCTTATACTAGGATAAATGCCCGATAGATTAAAATACGTAAATATTTATTATTCTGTAGAATGAATAAACTACAAAGAACACAGGATAAATCTTCTTTTAACACTAGAAGTGAAAAATCCTTTCAACTATGACTCTTATGCCAGAAGGGTCTCCAGACTGGTGAGTTCAGCCACATCGGTATCAGAACTCTTCAAGCAAAACGACAATAACCAAAGTCAAAACGCAGATGGCAAACTGGGGGCTCTGTGAAGTGTCGCAATGTTAATTTCCCTGATAAATCAGTAGCTCGTAGCCATAATGTCAGCAGTCCAACAGAAAAAAAAAGATGGAAAACAACACAAACAGAATTCACCGGTGGGGGGAATGGACAAATGTTTTTTAGTCCCATGAAAATATCCTTTATCTTAAACATAAAATGAAAAAAAAAATGGATCCCCGGTGTGGTTTTAATTTGCGTTTCTATTAGAAGTAACAAAAAAGAAAGCTGTAGCGTCTGATTCCCTCTGAAAAGGGGGAAAGAAAACACACACACACACACGTATACAACACATGTAAAAATGGCTTTGTGGATATTTTTTAGAGCTCCAGGATGGAACAAAGAAATAACATGTTTTGTTTGTTGAGGGTGACGGAGAGCTTTTTCCACAGGACTAGTCTTTTATCCTTTTTGAATTTCGAACCGTGAAAGGACTACCGAATTTTAGAAATTAGATTTTTTTTTAAAGTGAGAAGAATTCTATTGCAAACAAGATAGCATAGCAGGGTGAAAGGGGGCCCAAGTTCTGGCCCAACTGTACTACTAATTAACTACATGAACTTGGGCCAGTCTCATAGAATCGTTGGCTATTCTGGCTGCAAAGAGTCTCATCTCACACCCTTGTTTTATAGAATAGGAAATAGAAGCACAGAATAAATTAAGTGACAGCCAATGTCTCATGCAGTCCATTTACAGCACAGCCAACAAAAGCTGTTGATGTCCTTTTCCTATCTGCCGTCTGTGGTGGAACCGCCACCAAGATGCAGATTTTCGTAAAAACCCTCACGGGGAAGACCATCACTCTCAAGGTTGAACCCTCAGATGCGATAGAAAACGTGAAGGCCAAGATCCAGGATAAGGAAGGAATTCCTTCTGATCAGCAAGGACTCATTTTTGCTGGCAAGCCATTGGAAGATGGATGTACTTTGTCTGACTACCACATTCAAAAGGAGATCAACTAATTTATAAATAATAGAAATTTATCTCTCCCACCTCTGGAGTCCAGGGAGTTGGTGATCAAGATAACAATAGGTTCCATAGCTGGTGAGGGCTGCTTCTTCCAAGATGGCGCCTCATCCAAGATGGCGCCTCGTCCCCTTGTCCTCTGGAGGGGAAGTAGGCTGTGTACTTCCAGACATTAGTAAGAGTGCTCATCCCATCCCTGAGGGTAAGTCCTCATGACTCCACCACTTCCTTTGCCCTGGACATTAAGCTTCAACGTGAATTTCGGAGGGCCATGCCATCACTCAGACCACAGCAGTACCCTTACATGTACAATGCTGGTGACGATGGCAGAGGCTCAGGGAATCCCTGTGGATTTCAGAGTACAGGCTCCTGAGGGTACCCGTAGGTTCAAATCCCGGTTCTGCTTTTTAATAACCATGTGACTTTGAACACGTGTTTGTCCTTTCTCTGCCAAAATTTGCTCATCTATAAAATGCAAATGAGAGCATAACTAGGATTCAACCAGGCCTTGTCACTGGAAAGCCTCGATAAACATCAGCTAGGAGAAGGAGAAAGAATTGACTAGCACTATTCTCCAAGGCTTCTGAGTCAGTCTCCTTATAAATTTGGATTCGATAGAGTGTCATCCGCATCCAGAGACGTTCATTTTCTACTGTCTAAGGGCCATAACTGGTAACCGGCTGAGTCACTAAGAGTTACCAAACTAAAATTAGCTTAAATATGGAAGCTATATGGAAAATGGAGGCCAACATGGGAAAGCTAACTAAAATATGGAAGACACACACTCAGTTCTCTGCTCTGAGGTTTAAGACATGCGTACATCATGGTTCACGTGGCAATCATTCAAATTCTCATAGCTGTAGTGGAGTGGAGGTCAAGTGATGGTGTTGGTTTGTTTGCTCAATATTGAAAAATAATGGTTAATAGTGGAGATGGGAGAATGAATGCCGTCCTTTTCCCCAGCCTGTGGGGTCTGCAGTAAAACACACATGCACGTACACATGAAATGCCTGATGGCTAAATGAGAAATTAGTTATCCCACTTACTATTTGCCAGACCCTGAACAAGTGAATACACTTCTCTGAACTGACTTATGAAATCCAGGCATTTTCCTGGCATCCGATGCAGGCAAACTTCATCCATAAAGAGTCATGTAGCAAACACACTAGGCTTGGGAGCCCCTGTGTCTCTATCAGCTGCTCAACTCTGCTGCAGTCGTGTAAAATCAGACACGGACAGTACTTAAGCCAGTGATGTGTCTGTGTTTCAATAAAGTTTTATTTATAAAAACAGGTGACAGCCTTCTGGCTGTGGCTGGCTGAACTCTGCCAAACCTCATCGTGAGGATCTCATGACAGAATGCAGGTGATGATATTATTATTTTTATGATCTTTGTCATCATCTCTGTCCACTGCTTAGCAAGCACTTTGATCCAATCGTCTTGATAGAAGACACAGGAGTGAAGTCTACTCCCTACATTTTGTACCTGGGGAAACCAACTGTGCCAGAGACGAAGGCTTTGGCTATGGAGTGAATGAGCAGGACCAGCCTTCAGCTCCTAACCACAAGGCATCTTTCTTCTATCATTTCAAGAGCTTGGGAAGCCTCGGCCCATTGCACATTTGCTTGTAAGGGACCATTTCCACATCACCACACTATGTCTCTGCTACTCTCAGTAATAAACCCTTCCATAGCTGAAATACAAAAAAAATAAAAATGACAGTGGAAAAACAGAAAGGCTTTTATTTATATTATTGTAAGCTTTTTAAGATGATTTCCCCTGAATAGGCTATTTTACTCTTTTTGTCTGGTTGTTACCATTTTTATTTTCCAGTTGTAAAAATATATATTTGCCATTTGTGTGAAGAACAATGCCACTCTCTACAATCCATCGCACAGCCCTGCCCTGAGCAATTCTCACAGCTCATCAGGAATGTGACGGCCTGATTTAACAGGCCCGTCTGAGCCACGGAATCCCCAGGATGTGCAGGGAGGCCTCAGCCCTGAAGGTATCGCACCCCAGCAATGCCAGGCATCTTCTGACTCACAGTGCAGAGAGGGACACCAAAGAGGACCTTTCAAAAGAGGAAGATCACGTACTCCACGACCCACAGCATCACGCATTTCACAACCCACAGCTATTTTCCAAGCAATTATGTGAATTAATTTTCAGAAGGTGATGTAATTCTTTCACCGTAGGGATTCAATGAAATGAAAACCTTTAGAGACAGGGGGAAAACATGATGGGGTGATTTTTTTCCCCTGACTACAGTCCAACCTCTATTATCTCAGGGCTCCACTGAAATGCCTGCCGTGGCTCAAAGTGCCCTCTGAGCATTTATTTTAAAACATTCATTGTCAAATTAGCAAAACAGCGGCAGACAGATTTGCTGCAGTCCAACCAGGCACACCCCACTTACTGTGACTTCAGATGCAGTTGGCTGGATTCTCAGACTGAGTTCCCTCATCCAAAAAATGGGAAATAAGAGAAACTGCCCTGCATAGCTAATGCATAGATATTGATATAGTGTTGACCCTTGACCAACATGGGGCTGCGGGGTATTAATCCCATGCCGTCCAAACTCAGTATATAACTTTTGAACCCCTCCCCCAAACCTGCAGTACTATTAGCCACTGTTGGCTTAAAGGATAAACAACACCCCAGTCAATTATCACACAGTTTACACATCATGGGTATTACAAATTGTATTCTTACAATAAAGTGAGCTAGAGAAAAGAAAATGCCATTCAGAAGTTATAAAGAAGAGAAAATATATTTGCTATTCCTTAAGTGGAAGTGGAGTATCATTACGGTTGTTGTACTTCATCATCTTTGTGTTAAGTAGACAGAGCAGAAGGGAGATAGGTGGTCTTGTTATCCCAGGCGCGGCAGCGGCAGGGGAGATGGAAGGGGAGTCGGGGGAGGCAGGCACACTCGGTGTAACTTCTATTAAAAGGACTGGACCGGCCCCTTCAAACTCAAGTTGTCTAAGGGCCAACTTGTGAATGTATCTACCTACATATGTAGACATGCATATGTATAGAGAAAGGTACCTATGGGAACTTTTTTAAATGCTCAGGAATTTTTTCCTTAGCTGTACCAGGAATTTGGGGGTTTGTTAAGTGCAGAAAGTATAGCTGATCTCATGGTTCATGCTATGCGTACTGTCGGTTTTTAGGAGCTATGTCAGCCAGCTTTTAAGAGCTTCGTAATTGCCAAGAAGCTTCCAGGCATTTTGCCCACATTATGTCCTCTAAGAGGCAGGGAGAACAGTTTTCCCCTTGCACAAATGAGTCCTCCTGGCAAGTGGAGCTCAGGAAGTTGGGTATAAGTGGCCCAAAGTCCGCCCATCTCCAAAGTTGCTGAGCTGAGATTCTAACTTAAAGTTAGGTCTCGTGTTCTTTGCCACCTGCTATGATTCCTCATTGTCTTAAATAGCAAACTGGAAGCTCCCCACGGGTCCACCCAGAGCTCTGAAGTGGGTAGCAGGGCCCTCAGACTATGCCATTCCAATGTAGGTAGTAGCTCACCTTACCCAGGCATGTTAGAGAAACTAACCTGCCAGCCAGCAAGCTCAGGCACACCAGCTAACTAGAGAGATGGTGCTCAGAGGTGGTCAGTCCAGATGGCACTACGGGCTCTAAGAATCCAACAGTCTGCAATGGACATCACCAAGGCTATCCGATGAGCTCGGCCAGCTGGAAGACCTCTCTCTACCACCAAGAGCCAGAGCACGGGGTCTTGCCCATTGATTATTAGACCTGAAATCCCACACTACCCATAACATAATAAAAAATGTATATTTGGTGTCTGCTTCTAGCTGTTGGCACAGAGCTCTTAAAATCTTTGCAATTCCCTGAGCGGGAGGTGTACTAGAAGCGTCTTAGGTTCTGATACTTGGTCACTAATTGCTGACACAGAGGTCCTAGACTGCAGGGATTTCCTGGGTGATGGAAGTGTCTTTTGTTCTAAGGAAGCAACTTTTCTTGGGCTCCTGGTTGGGGGCTGATCACCAGAAAGACCAAGCCATGAATAGGAGCTTAGAGAGGGCAGAGAAGGTGAAGATTGAGTTAATAATCAATCGTGTCTCTATGATGAAGCCTCCGTAAAAAGCGTTGGGAGATCTTCCAGGGTGGTGAATGCAAGGAAGGGCTGGGAGCTGGTGCTCCCAGAGAGAGCATGCACCTCTTCCGTCCAGCTGTTCATCTGTGCCCTCGATGCCATATCCTTTATAATAAACTGGTAAGTGTAACTAAAGTTCCCCAAGTTTTGTGATCCATTGCACCAGACTAACAAGCATGAGGAGGTGCTTTTAGGAATCTCCAACTTACAGCTCAGCGCCTGTGGCTCAAGTGGCTAAGGCGTCAGCCACATACACGTAAGGTGGCAGGTTCGAATCCAGCCCAGGCCTGTCAAACAACAATGACAGCTGCAACCTAAAAATAGCCAGGTGTTGTGGCAGGCGCCTGTGGTCCCAGCTACTTGGGAGGCTGAGGCAGGAGACTTGCTTAAGCCCAGGAGTTGGAGGTTGCTGTGAGCTGTGATGCCACGGCACTCTACCCAGCGGGACAGCTTGAGGCTCTGTCTCAAAAAAAAGGAATCTCCAACTTACAGCCATGGATCAGAAGCCCACCTGTCATCTAAAATAGAATGGAGCAGTCTTGTGAGACTCAGCCCTCTGAGTCTGCAGTTAGCATTAGAGTACAGTTAAATTACAGGATATCCAGGCAGTTCCAACAATAACTAGAGAATTGGTCACTGAGGGGGGGAGAAGGGGGCAAAACATTGGTTTTAGGAGTAGCATGAACATCAAGAAAAAGTTTTTTTCTTTGACTACCAGTTCTCTGAATTGTCCATCCTCCTTGTCCTAGAACTTCTGCCTCAGATGGCACCAAACACCTGTTCAAAGGAACGATCTGAATGTGTGTTTTCCTCAGAGCCTCTCGTAGTTGTTGTCATTAACCGATTTTTACCTCTCCTTTCGGCTTGTATTACTCTGTTGCATGCTTGTCCGGCTCTCTCTCTTTGCCTCCCCCATCTGCAGGGTGACAATCCCTAAAATCTACGCTGGTCATGCTGTTCCCTCACCTTCCTCTGTGTGTGTGTCCTTCCTCAGCAAAACTGCTCTTCCTCCTGACCACCCACAGTTCTGGTATGTGCTCTCGAATTTCCGCCTCATCGTCTCTTAAGCTTTTTACACATACGTCTTGCTTATCCCATCACCTCAAGCTCAACATTTCAAAACCAAACAGGCCCCTGAAAAAGTTTGCCTTTACAATAGCCCCATTTCTAAACAACAGCAAAGTTCTTTTATCTTCAAAATTGTGAATTTTCTCTCTTCTTTTCCCCTCACAATTAGCTACACCGTTTATCTATTCCTTTTTGACATGTTTTCATTCATATTTCCCCCTTTTTTCCTTCTAAACCTGTAAATCAGGGGTCTTCAAACTTTTTAAACAGGGAGCCAGTTCACTGTCCCTCAGACCATTGGAGGGCTGGACTGTGGGCCCTGGGACGAGTCGGCTGCTAAAGAGGACAGGTAGCAGCGGCAAAAAACACCTGGCGGGCTGGTTAAACAGTCCTAGCTGGGCTGCATGTGGCCCACAGGCCACAGTTTGAAGACACCTGCTCTAAATCAAGTTATGGTACAATCATCGCAATTTATCCTTCACGTTCCTTAACCTCACTTCCATATTTTCCATATATTTAAACTTGGTGCTGTCTTCTTAGTGACTTTTGAAACACTGCCTTCCATTTCACTCATTTTCTCTTTAGCTATATCTAATTTGCCATTTTGTATTTTTACATTAGATTGCTTTATTTTTAAAATCTGTGCTGGATCAATTGTATTAGTCTTTTTTTATTGATTCTTTCTTATTCTTATCCAATTCACTGAAGTTATCCTCCAATCATCCTAATAAATGAAGACTTCCCAAGTCTCACCCTGCTGTGTGTGACTTGTTGACTGTCACGCATGGTTGCTTATTTGGAGGTTTTGTGGCTTCTGAATGTGAGTTCCTATTTCTTGAAACTTCATAAGTAGACAATAAAGCTTTCTAAAGTCCATAGCTTTAAAGATGATTTGCAAATTCATGTGCTGGAAACCTAATGTCAGTGCAACAGTGTTGGGAGATGGAGCCTTTGGGGACATGTTTAAGTCATCGGGGCTCCACCCTCATGAATAAATTAATGTGTTATCAGAAGGACTTTTAGGAATGGGTTCACCCTTCTACTCCCTGCTGTGGAAGGACAGAAAGTTCCTCTATTCCCCTTCCGCTTTTGGCCGTATGGCAATGCAAAACAGTGAGAAGGCTCACCCCGGTTTCCAGCACCTTGATCTTGGATTTTTCAGCCTTTAGAACTATGAGAAATAAATTTCTGTTCTTTATATATTTACCCCGTCTGCTGTATTACATCAGCACAAAACAGACTAACACATCTGCCTTGAAAGACCTACTTGCTATTTATTTATCCATCCTACTTATGTCTTTTAATAAGGAATGTTGGGGGAACTAGTGCATTATATTGCCCCAGACTGAGATCAAAATTATTTAACTCAAATAAGATATTAAAATATCTCTTCTAAGATCCCATATGCTTTATGATGTTATTTTTCTTCATTTCCTTCGCATCCCTCCCCAAAACTAAGAAGACTCTCCGTTGGCCCCATGGTCACTCGGGGTCACTCTGATTCCCAACTTCAAATTTTTTCTCTGCCTAGAATTTCTATGTCCTTCCCCCCACCTAGCCCAGGGTTTCTCACTCTCAGCGCTATTGATACCTTTGCAGGATAATTCTTTACTGGAGGGGAAGAGGCTCCCCTGTGCATTAGGAACAGGACAGGCAGCATCCCTGTCCCCTACGCACTAGATTCCAGCAGAACTGTCCCAAGGGCGACAAACAAAAATGTCTCCAGGCATGACCAAGGAGCTCCTGGGAGGTGAAATAACCCTTGATTGAGAATGAAAGTATTAGTAAGTTAATTTAGTTTTATTTTTATTTATTTAGGTAAGTTATTATCTCACCCCCCTCCCCAATTATCAGTTTTTCATTTTCTTTATATTGCTTTGTGTACCCACATAGTAGTTCCTATTGATTACTGAGAACATGCGGTGTTTGTTTTTCCCATTCCTGAGCTACTTCCCGTAGGATAATGGTCTCCAGGTCCTGCCACATTGCTGCAAATGACATTATATTGTTCCCTTTTATGGCTGAGGAGTACTCCTTTTTATATATACACCACATTTTCGTTATCCATTTGTGAACTGGTGGGCACTTGCTTTCACTCCACATCTTTACAGTTCTGAACTGAGCTGCTATAAACACGTGAGTGCAAGTCTCTTCTTGATCAAATGGCTTCACTACTAAAATTGTAAATTAATAAAACTATATTTGATGCACTGGAGAAACTCCATCTACTCTTTGGATGGCTTTAAGGCTTTAATCGAGTTTTAAATTGCAGTCAAAAGTGTTAGGAGTACTTTTTCTGTCTTTTTAACAGAAGGTAAGTTGGCTGATGAAATCAGTGGTTTGGGGTCACTCAGAAGCAATTAAAAAAGAGACATTTGAATAAATACCATTAAATGATAGCTCATAAGATGTGATTAAGACATAATGATTATCAGTAGTCATATGGTTAGATAAACAATTTTAAAATGTCAATTTATGACATTCAGTTAAATTCTAGAAACAATCTTTGGCTGTATTTTGTGTTTGTATCTGTGTTTACACTGGCAATATGAATTTGATATTAGAAAATTCCTAAAATACGTTAACATTTAAGTAGAAAATTATGTTTGTGCATCATTTAAATCAAATCACACTTTTTGAAGTAGAACTAATGTGATTTGCTTCTTTTTACTTTTTGCTTCTAAAACAGAGAAAATTATTTCCTAACCCTGGTCTTCAAGGATTAGGTATTAGTCCCAAACGTTTCCAATAGTTCTCATCCTTCATGAGCTCTCGAACCTCAGCAGACATTTGAGCTGCAAGGACTCACATCTTAGTATAAATGCACTGTGGTTCCATTTTTTATTCTTCACCAAGTGTCCACACGACATCCAACATCCCAATGAAAAGGGAAAATGTTAATCACTTCCACGTAGCTACATCTTTGGCATTGCGGACAAACATGACTGCCTGAATTATTCTTCCCTCTCTTGGACCTAACTGATATAGCCAAAGAAAAGGCCCGTGTTAGGGAGAGGAGAATAAAGAAGTTGGTCATGTTTGTTCAGACATCTCATGATTATATAAGCACCAAAGAAAAAGTGCTGTCCAAAATGATGCACAGTTCTTTCACCACATGAAGAATGCAAGAGGGGGTTTCCTTATTCGTGCCCAGTGGCTGATTTATTCACAGATGTCTCTTGTCCCCGGCCACTGCTGTGCCCTTATAAATTGTCTGCACAGGGCTGGGGCTGCTCTCGGTTAGAGCATCTGTCTTTCTGTGACTGCACTGAAATGAGCTCTTGGATCCCATCACGCAGCTCTTGATGAGAGCTGTGCAGTGTTAGTACACGGATCTCCCTAGATCTGTGTGTGCCGGGTTCACACAGAGTGGGTCTCCATCCCTGGGAAAAACCAGCCCTAGGGCGTCATAACGCTGAGGTTCGTAATCTGTCAGCCTATCCCTGTTAGTCTCACTGCCCTGACAACATCAAGCACTAGAGGAAAACCCTAGGAATCCCTTAATTTTGAAAAGAGAGCGAAAATAGCTGGTGCCAAGGAATGTCTTCCCTTGGCAGAGTCTGGAGCGTGTACCAGAGAGGTACCTGGGTCCCTGCCTCCTCCTCTCTGCTCCCGACCATTTACCCACCTGCATCACACCTGACGCAGGTTCATGACCCTTCTTCTCGCTCCAAATTCATGGGGAAATTCCCGATGGCTAATTGAGTGAGGGCAACAAGTGAAGTTCCTTGCTCATCCAGCTCAGAAACAGTGTCCCTGTCTAGGACTTGGGGTCTGCTTTGCTCCTTGGCTAAACCGACTCATAAATCCCAACATCCTAGGTCATCCCCTTTGCTCTCACACATTATCTTAAAACACTGGAATCCATCCCGCTTCTTCTAGGATTTGCTGGTCTGCGTCTTCCTGGGGCTGCCATCCAAGTCTCAGAATCCAGAAACCCACAACCTGTTCCCAACTCTCCCCAACCACAACTGTGTGTTTCTTACCAGCCAAGATTATCCCTCTTGCTATGTGTGACAGACTGGGTTTGCCCAGTTGTACCACTTGTTGGGTGATCCCACAGCCTCCTTAACGTCTTGAATTCAGACTCATCATGGGTAAGACCATTCTGCCTACATAGGTTTTATTTAGAAAATCACACAACATAATATGCTTAAAATGCCCAGTCTGGCACCTGGCACACACAAGACATTGCATAAATTATATTTTTGGTTTTGGTTTTTGAGTCAGAGTCATTCTGATGCCCAGTTCTGATGCTATGGCATTATAGCTCAGAGCAACCTCAAACTCCTGAGTTCAAGTGATCCTCCTGCCTCAGCCTCCCAAATAACTGGGACCACAGCTGTCCACCACCATGCCTACCTAATTTTTCTTTTCTTTCTTTCTTTTTTTTTTTTTTTTTTTTGTTAAAGATGGAGGTCTCTCACTCTTGCTCAGGCTGGTCTCAAACTCTGGGTCTCAAATAATCCTCCCACCTCAGTCTCCCAGAGTGCTGAGATTACAGGTGTGAGCCACCACACTGAGCCTGGTATTTTTGTTTCTTGCTGGACATTTGTACTTAATGTAAAAGTACACTCTAGGTGACCAATGTATACTCTTAATCAAGGATTCTCAAACTTTAATGTGTAAAAAATTGATTACGACACTTATCAATTATGAATTCCTTCTCCTACCAGAAAACTGCATTTTAAAGCACCACCCCATGATGGGCACCGCCATGGCTATGCAGTGGTGAATTCCTGCCTCACCAAGGAAAAGGGGGCCTTGGAAAGCAATGATGATTCCAGACATTGGCAACTGATTTTATAGACCCACATTTCCCACCTCTCGGATCCCATTCACCCTTTTTAGCTACACTGAGCTTAAGCTGTAAACACAGATCTCCCCACACTAGTGGAAATTTCCCACGACAGGCTGCATCACCGGCATCCCTGAGTCCCTGTCACCTGGCCCACGTAGAGCCGGACCCTGTGGGATAGCTGTGTCCTGGTCCCTTTGGGCTTGTCCTCCTCATAGAAGCAGATGCCGTGCCCACAAGCCTCATGCACGCTCGGTGCACAATGATGGAATCCCTGGTGATGGAGATGTGACCCCATGTGCCTCGGGGAACACAAATGAGAGAAAACAGCTCAGGCATGAGCTCCCGATATTTTATACAACTTCCAGGACAAATGAATGGAGCACTTGCCTGTTTGCCCTTGGCCACAAAAATCAATCTGCTTTACTTATGAGTTACACTTACAGCGCTGTCTTCTTTCTTGGTGTTAGAATGGCTACTTAAATGAGAATTGAATGTCTTGCCGGCTCCTGTGAGGTCCTATCTCCCTTCCTCCTCTCTCTTTCTCTCTCTCCCCCCACCCCCACCAGCCTTGCGTAATCCAGCATTATCCAGAGTCAGAGAAATCATTCTCGTCCCAACTGCAGCTCTTCTTATTCTCCTAACCTTGGGGAAATCATTTACCCTCTCAGAAATGGGATGGTCTCATATGTCAAATGGAAATCATGCAGCGTAGACTTGTCATAGGGCTGATAGACATGCCAAGTGCCCAGGGTGCCTGCAATACAGTAAGTGCCTAATAAATAAATGCTCCGTCTCCCCTTCCTGCTTCTCCGCTGGGCCAAGACAGCAGCACGCCCTGCTTTTCTTTCCCACCTCTTAGAAGTTCCTCTTCCTTTCAGAATAAAGGGGAAAGCAACCCTCTGACCAAAAGCAGAACCTAAGAGCTTTGAGAAAGTGACTTAACTTCTCTGAGCTCTGTCTGTCTGCACAGCAGGGAAAAGAATTCCAGCCTCAGGACTCCCACTGAGAAACACCAGGCATGTTGACCCCTGGAAAGAGCCCAACAAAGCCCATGTCTCAGAATGACACACCCCCATCCCAAACAAGAAAAGTCATGTTCCCTCTCATATAACACTGACATCACACCACTTTGGCAATACAGCAGAGAACGCAGAACAGGGACATTGGGTGGCTCCCTCAGAGGGTCCTCCCTCCCCTGGCACCTCTCCCTCCCCCACGCTTCACATTCTTGGCACATGATTCTGCTCCAGCTATAGCCAGGTCCTCTCCCTGCCTGAGATCAAACCCCACTCCTCCTGCCTTTGTTCCAGGACCAACAGAGACTCAGAGTCTGACCAGCAAAGTTGTTTTAGAGTTCTGTTTCCCAAAGCAGCTGCTCAAAATATCTACCAAGGGGCAATCCTTTTGCCTGAAAGCAGCAGGATCCAGGGTAGGGTCAGAGAGGCAGGGTTGGAGGGAGAGGGCCGAGTGCCCAGCCCCACATGGAACCAGCTCTGGTATGCACTTCACATCCACACAGGCATCTGCTGCTAACTGTACAAACTGTACAACTGAACATGGCTGAACAGCTGATCAATATTTATAGTTTGCATGCAGCAAAAATAAGCTTGTGGAGCAGGAAGAGGGAAACAGCAAACGTGGACTTTCCTGCGGTTTAACTCCAATGGATTTTTATTTTAATTTGCAAGATAGGAGCTCCTTTAAAGTTTTTAAATAAGTAGACAGACAGATAGACACACACACATATGCAGAGAGACAGAAAGAGAGGAGATGACAGGCAGAGAGATGGAAAGAGACAGTGAGAGAGAGAGGCAGAAACCCGTGAAGAGCCAAACCGCTGTGTCCTTCCTGACACCAGCTCCCTCCCCTGGACTGAGCCCCCTTCACCCTTCCCACCTGCTCAGAGCCTATTGGTCATTCCAGCCCTCAACTGAACAGCACTGCAGAACAGTATTTTGCCAAGTAGGAACCAAGACCGAGTTTCAGCTCTTCTTTTAATCTATGGAATTTCACTAAGTGAGCTCCTGCCTGTAAAATCCTGGCATTCCAAACTCTGTGATGGGGCCCGTCTGCCATATCCTCCCTCCCACTCAAACCCCGTCTTACAACACCCTTTCCAACCAGGGATAGGGATCACTTTGCTATGACATCCCCCACCCTCACCCACACATGGGCGGACCCCTCGGGTGTCACTGGGCCGCAGCTAGGATGGCCCAAAGAACCACCTGGAGCTCACCATACACTAATTTTGGACATTGGCCTCTTTGTTGACCAGCTGAGCGACAATGGGCACATTGTTTAATCTTTCTGAGTCTCAAGTTCCTTAGACAAAAAAACATAACGGACAAAAATAATGTTACTTTATGGGGACGCTGTGAGGCTTAAATGACACCATTTCTTTGAGCATTTTGCTTAGAAGTGTCAAAACCTATGCAGATATTACTCGACTTGCAAGTTAGCCTGCTGCATAGAAAGCACAAGATTCCTGGGGCGGAGACAAAGGACTCCATTACTCAGCAATGGCCAGACCATCTTCAGCAGAGCCCCTTCCCAACCCTCGATTGACAGTGGGCAATGTGAAGACCAGGTGATCCCTGCACACAGGAGGGGAAACCAGAGCTGAGGGAACCTGAATCTTTTACAATAGGCAGTGAGCCCGCCTGCTCCTTCTCCTGAGGGGAGATATTATCTTTATAACGCTGCAGAATAAGCAAACAAAACTGCTTTGTGCCCTAGGCAGACACTGCCTCCATCTTCCATGTGGTAATCTACACAAATACCCTTCAAAAGATAGTCTGGAATAAAAGGCATTTTGTGCCCCATTTTCAAACCCAGAAGAGCCTTGGAGAACTGTTTCCCAACAAGACATTGCTCGGTAAAGCTCACCTTGTTTTTCTTACTTTGCTCATGCCTACAATCTTCCTCTTCTGCCCTTCGCAGCACAAAAGTCTTTGCATCATTTGAAGCACAAGTCAAACGTCTCTTCCTCAAGGAGCTTTTTCTAAATACTCCAGCCATTATAAATCCCTTCTCAGAATTCCTGCCACCATTTATGCTCTGCCTCACATAAACAAGTCATCTTTGATTTCCTAATTATGCACTGAATTCAATCCTTAGCCCATGTTGTTTTAAACTCTACGTGCAGGTGTAAGGAATACCACTTGGTGCAGTAGGACCCCACCTACACAGCCCCTGAGCCTTGGACCTGCCATCTGCCTACCTGACCTCTCATTACCTGAGCACTCCCTGAGGGCACTCCCTAGCGGCTGGAGTGCATGACTATAGCCCTAAGAACTAGAGAATTAAGGTCCACGCCCCAGCAGTCCTCAACCAAAAGCCAAGGAAAGCTGATGTGTGAATTCCCCAGCTCCTCTGCTCCTTGGGAGGTCTGTGCTCTACTCTTTGTCCCAGAGTTCCCGTGGGACAGCCAACTCCAGGTGTGCTTAGTGGAACCTGCCCTGATGACAGAGCCTTTGGGGGATAATTTTCCTTCCCCGTCCTGTCTACCCTGTTCCAACCCAGTGTTTATTTAGAGGAAGACCAGCGCCCCCTAATCTACTTGCACCAAATCCTCACCTCCGATCTTTTTCTAGGGGAATGCAAGGTAGGAAGGGCGTCACAAAATGACCATTTGCAGACCACACTTTGAAATCATTAAATATTCACTGACATGCAGCTTTGTGGAACCAAACCTCTGTCCTATCAACTAAGAGTCATCGAGTCCAATCACATTGTAACGCTTTGAAAATCATTCTTAAGCTCCTAAAGAATAAAGTAGTCACCGAATTACAATCATTATGTCACCAGAACAATACTTGGAACCAGCTGACTCTCTATGCAAACAGGGCAAACATGCCAGCAGTGAGCAGAGGCATTGGCCCCAGGGTGAGTGTGAAATGCTGCTGGGTGGTATCTGCACAGGGATGACTTAGAGGTGCCCTTCCTGCAGCCCTGTGTGGGATCTGATGTGACCAGAGGGCTTTGGGATTAAAATGCCGGATGCTCAAGAGCTGCAGAGAAGGTTCCAAAGGTCAGTCACCTCTTTCTTGGGGACATCCCTGGCTCCCTCCACCTCCTGCCATGTACACTGAGCTTTTCAGGACACGGCACTCCAGTAAGAGACAGGCACCCGCTTATCATTCTGGCCTGATTTGTCGGCTTTTATCTTCCTGATAGTCAAAAGGTACGGACGCTGGCTTCTCGGGCCACTCTATGTGCTGGCATCCACACTTGCAGCAAGATTAACAGGGGAACGTTAACCGGTGTGCAGAGGTTCCCCCTGAGGGGTGACAGGTGCTGTGTTCCTGGGTGTAGTATGGAGCCCCTTTATGGCAGGATCAGAGCAGCCCTAGAACAAAACAGACCTTATACATTTTAAAGGTCTGATTATGAAAGAACAGAAATACCTGCCATGCTTCTGTCATGTCTGGATTGGCGCCAGTTTGCAAGGCCCCGTCCTTCGACAACTGCACCATGGAATCCATCCATGCAACAGAGTGTGAAGCATCACTCATCCATCCTCCCCCCACCGCCGGCCTGGAAACTCACAGGAGTGCCTGCCACTTGGCCACTGTCACCTGTCAAGAACAGCTGCAGGGGGAGGGGGCTGGACAAGGAAGCCAACTGTTTCACTCCGTTGTCTTACAAAATGCACTAAAGCCTCTCTTGCTATAATGAGTCCCCAAGGAGAAACTAAAGTCATGGGAACAGGACAGACTTCCTTGCCAAGACCCTCGAGAGTGCCACGGTACAGAGTGATATGAATTCCAGAAAGGATGCAACCACCCTGCTCCTCAAATGCAAGCTGTCTCCAGAATGTCCTCTACAGGTTGATTTTTGACATCTCCTATGTCCTTGACACCACTGCATCTCCAAAATGCAGGCACATACACATGTACACAGACTGAATCCAGGAAAGGACAGTCCCCATGGTTTTCTCGTCCAGCGTCAGGTAATCTAGAACACTGTAAAGAGCACCAGGAAAATAAGTCAGCAGAGCTAAAATACTATTATAGAAAAGAATATGAAATTTGAAAATAAGCCAATTAGAGTGTGACCGTGAATCAGAGTCCACTACATACAAAACCAGGACCCTTCACACTGTGGAAAGGATGAAGCTCGCTGGAGAAAATCGTTAGTGCATTTAACAGAATGTGGGTGTGCTCTACAAATAGTTACTATTTCAAGGAATCTAAAAGGTAAAAGGTAATTAAATCTCAGCTGCAGTCTCATATCTGAGCTCAATTAAAGGGTAAAAAAAAAAAAAAGCTCCCCCAATCTCTGAATAGGATTCTCTCTGAGTGGGAAACATACCCCTACCTGCAGGGAAAATGTTTCTGGCTACCAGCTCTACCCACCACCTCCCACCCCAGCAGCAGAACTGTCCGAGACAGAGTTTTGGAAGTGCTCATCTCCAGCCTCGGGCCTCCACGTGACGGCTCTGCCCTGGTCCTCAAGCCTCCTAGTTGGGGAAAGTGTGATGGGTGGAGAGAGCCTGGTGGACCCTGTCCAAAACCACCCAAAGCTTCCCCTGACTCCCTCCTGTCCGCTGTGACATTATAGCCTCCATCGTGGCTTTAGGGCAGCCCAAATCATGGCTGTATCCAATCCACATTTATTTTTTCTCCTTCATGCTAAAAAGTCTGGCCCCAATGAGCTGCTCTGATTTGCTGGGGTTCAGTTCCTAGTCACCGGCTTCTGCCACACCATCCACGTGCGTCCCATGGCTGCCATGGCTTACTGTTTCCTGCGGCTATTTTCTCTTCCCTCGGGGGATACAGACGGACTCACCTTCCCACCTGTCTTGCAGTCACTTGGGGCTGTGTCTAAGGAATAATAATAATATAAGAGCACGGTCAGTGGAGAAAATAAAAAGATGGTTGACGGTCAGATGTTTGATGTTCTCAGCTTTACTGGCACCACAGGAGACACAGTGTGTTTGGGGTAAAACTCCAGGAGGCCAGGCATGTAGGAGACGGTATATGGTAAGAGGGCTGAACTTCACATGAGCTCATGTCCAAGTCCACTCCTGACTATCATCACTCAAAGAACCATGGGCAGAGGACCAGTCACGCTCTGCTGGTGGGACTGCAGACTAACACAGCCTCTGCCGTCGGGTCCAGCAACCCCTCCTCCAGGCATTTACCCAAAGGGAAAAAAGGCATTTTATTATGAAGATGCTCACACCCCGCCCTTCCCCAGACACTGCTGTCTTAGATGAGCCCTCTGGGCCAGCAGGTGCCAACGCCATTCACTTCCCTCCCCCAGGTCCCCTGCTCCAGCTTCTCTCTAGCCCTGCCCCAACATGGTGCACAGACACCTTTCGCTTACACCCTCACACCTCTCCAGGCTTGACCCCAGCTCCCTCCTGGTACCAAGAGATCTGCCTCCTGCCCCAGACGCATCCCACAAGGATGACTTCAACTGCAGAAACCTCACTTTGGAAAGCCTCATTCCAGAGAGGAGGAAAGAGGTGGCTTTCACCAACAAGCACCTTCACCTGCCTCCGGGAACTCATCCTGGGGCACCAACCAGGGGCTCGTCCCTCACTGGCCCCGCCACAAAGCCACGGGCATCACCGTTTCTCACTCAGGGGTGAAGATGCTCCAGGGCTCGGTCAGTGGAGCCAATTCACAGCCTGACAGTGCTGGACACAGGGGCCACTCAGTCTTGTAGGCTCACGGTGCTATCAATGCTGTAGTCTCCCAACTCATGGGGACTCTAGAGTTTTGTTTTGTTGCCATTTTTTTTTTTTTTTTTTTTTTTTTTTTTTGGCCAGGGCTGGGTTTGAACCCACCAGCTCTGGCTTATGGAGCCAGCACCTCCCTCCTTTGAGCCACAGGTACAGCCCGACTTTACATTTTTTAAACACACACAGTGTTGTTGAGGGAGTCTGATTTGCCCCAGAATGTTGGTGGTGGCTGTCTGATAATAACACTCAGTTTGACTTCTGCTACCCCAAACTCCAATCGGCATTCTGTCAGCTGCCATCGCCCCAAGTACCCCTTCCCTTGAGTGCTTCAGCAGGGCAGTGTTAGAAGCTCTCTGGGAAACTGCTTGTCATCTGGTAAGAGCCGTCTCCTACCACGGTGGACACACTTCCATCTACCCTGATAATGTAAGAATTGATGCCTGCATTTCTAAAGTCGATTGAGATTCTTTTTTTTTGTATTAAATCGTAGTTGTACACATTACTACTATCATGGGGTACAGTGTGTTGTTTCCATATACAATTTGAAACATTCTCATCCAATTGGCCAACAGAGCCTTCATGTCATTCTCATAGTCGTTGTGTTAAGACATTTATATTCCACATTCAGAGAGATTCACATGTAGGACAGATCATAGACATGATCCCAACAATACTCTTCCCTTCACTCATCCTCCCCCCGTCCGCTTCCCTCCCGCTCCCCTTTCCCCATATTCTTGGGTTTAACTTGGGTTATAGCTTCCCTGTGATAGCTAACTATCAGTTTCATAGTAGGGTTGAGTACATTGGATACTTTTTCTTCCATTCTTGAGATACTCTGCTAAGAAGAACATTTTCCAGCTCCATCCATGTAAACATGAAGGAGGTAAATTCTCCATCTTTCATTATGGCTGCATATAGTATTCCATGGTGTACACATACCACAGTTTATTGATGCATTCGTGGATCGATGGGCACTTGGGCTTCTTCCATGTCCTAGCAATTGTGAATTGGGCTGCTTTAATATTTTTTAATAATGTTTAATATTTAATAGATGAGCATCAGGACAACTGCCTGTAAACTTTCCAAAAGAAAAGGAAAACAGGTACAGAAGTATGCAAGCCTTTTTGCCTTGTCTAAGGAACCACACGACGACTTGAGATCAGCACATCAAAATCAGAGACGAGGAGAAAACGTCCCATGATGAAAGCAGAACTCAGATGGAAAGCAGAGTCTCAGTGGGGCAGATGAGCCTCCGGCCACGATGGAGCGAGCTTTCAGTAGCCACGGTCTCCACTAAGCTAACTTCAATGCCTAGGATCAGCTCTGAGCTTCTCAAGAGGACTTTTACAGAAATCCCTTTAACAGGAACAAAAAATGAGTCATTTTACCAACAATATTGCAGTCTCTGGGTGGAAATATTCCAGGCCAATGTCTGCCTTGCTTTAACTCCCTACAAAGATGGTCTTGCCAAAATATCTCACATAATTTTAAACTCGATTTGGCCCACAGTCCAGTGATATCTTCACTTGGGTGTCATAGTGCAATACTTTTAAACTCAGCATACTTACCCTGGTGGCATTTTAGAAAATGGTCTTTCTGCAATCTCTCCAAGTGCTGGAAAAAAGACTAAATATTAGCCCAACGTAGCTTAAAATCTTACAAGTTGATGACTGATTTCGGTATAATTGGTCTGAAATTGCCACTGCCCCTCTCTGCTGCCGTTGTAAAATATTTCTCCCTTTAACTCACGCTTTCCAGGATGCTTGTGCTGTGTAATTGCAGAGATAATCCTGTAATATCCAAGTGTGGCAGGGGAATGGGTTCTAATTAGTTGAACATATTGAGCAATAATGCCCCGTTACGGGTAAATGTTATCAGACGTGTCACGAAGGGAAATTTCAGGAGTAGTGGTGTTCCAGGGACTGTGCTGGCGTCACTGCACCCCACGATTGGTCCTTTTTGCTTTGGAAACATTATTAACGTCCTACCTCTACGGCAATATCCCTGACCTTGCCCTTCCTGCGGCACTGGCCATCTTGAGTCGTTGTCAGGAAATGAATCAATAACTGTCAAGAACATACTACAATTCCTGGCACAAAATAGGCATCCAATTTAACAGCCAGTTTAAAAGCTACTGATTAAGAAAAAATATGCTGGCTCGGCACCTGTGGCTCAAGCGGCTAAGGCGCCAGCCACATACACCTAAGGTGGCGGGTTCGAAACCCCAGCCTGGACCCGCCAAACAACAATGATGGCTGCAACCAAAAAATGGCCAGGCGTTGTGGCGGGCGCCTTAGTCCCAGCTACTTGGGAGGCTGAGGCAGGAGACTCGCTTGAGCCCAGGAGTTGGAGGTTGCTGTGAGCATGATGCCATGGCACTCTACCCAGGAGGATAGCTTGAGACTCCGTCTCAAAAAAAAAAAAAAAAAAAAAAGAAATAAAGAAAAAATATGCTGAAGCTGTTTTTTTTTTTTTGAGATAGTTTCATTCTGTTGCCCTCAGTAGAGTGCTGTGGCGTCACAGCTCACAGCAACCTCAATTCTCTTGCCTCAGCCTCCCAAGTAGCTGGGACTACAAGTGCCTGCCACAATGTCCAGCTATTTTTTTGCTACAGTTGTCATTGTTGTTTAGCTGGCCTGGGCCAGGTTTGAACTGTCCAGCCTCAATGTAGGTGGCTGGCACCGTAACTACCATACTAGGATGGACACCGAGCCTCAAGCTGTTGTTTCATAGAGAAGACACAAGACACACATCCTCCTAATCTCACTGATATCTTTTTTTTTTTTTTGAGACAGAGCCTCAAGCTGTCACCCTGGGTAGGTAGAGTGTTGTGGCTTCACTGCTCAGAGCAACCTCCAACTCCTGGGCTCAAGCAAGTCTCCTGCCTCAGCCTCCCAAGTAGCTGGGACCACAGGCGCCTGCCACAACGCCTGGCTATTTTTTGGTTGCAGCCGTCATTGTTGTTTGGCGGACCTGAGCTGGATTTGAACCTGCCACCTTAGGTGTATGTGGCTGGTGCCTTAGCCGCTTGAGCCACAGGCGCCGAGCCATCTCACTGATATCTTGACTTTTCCTATATGCAAAATGGATGTTTCCATTGTCGTTGGAACTGCACTAAAAATAGCTCAATCTACTTGAGTGGCAGTTTCCACCTAAGTGGAAAATGTTATTAAAACCCAGTCCAGACCGGGATGTCTGTACTAGTTTTTTCTAATGTTTTTACAGTTATTTCCTAACTTTTTACACCTAGAGAATTCACAAGCCTAGGGTAACCAGCACGCACAGAATACAAAACTCGGAAACGATCTCATAAAGTGTGTGCATTTGTTGTTAATGAATTGGAACTTGTCAAATCACATCCAGTCTTCCATTTTATCCACAGCTAAAGGTCGCCTACATCTGTCTTTTGCCCGATTTGAAAAGACAGTGGAGAAAATCTGTAAATAAGCAAATAAGGCTGCATGCATTTCATCACGTGCTTCTCATTGGTTTATTCATTCTGCACGGCTACGCTCAAGCTATTCCCATACAGCGCACCCACGCTGCCTAAAGCGTTAACTTCTTCAGAAAGCAATGCCGCCCCCAAACCTTTGATCTTCATGCTTCTTCCCCAGAAACAGGTGAAAGAGTTTAAGAAAAAACAAAAAACAACCAGCTGATTTTTAATGCAATCAGCTTCACAAAAACAAATGGCGTATGACCAGCTTAATTAGATAACACAGATAGAATTTCTTGCCCCAGACAGAGCTGCCCTTTGAGAGCCTGCCACATGTCACGTAGCCAGCCATCAAAGTGAGCCCCCCACCCCCATGGGTGTTCCCCCTCCAACATCATCAGTCATGTTCTTTCTTGTTACTTTTCTTGACCCTCTGCTGTCCCCACACTATACCTTCCTGTTTTTATCTACATTTACAAATATGAGAAAAGATGGGAAAATGCTCTTAAGATGAAGCTATATGAATGTTTGAAAATTTCTTCAAATGAATATTTTTTCACTGCCAAGAAAGTTCATGGGTATATACTGTGCTATAGCCTTCTGTGGGTTAACGCAGATGAAACCTCTGACTCCCACTTCTCTATTCAGACTGAGAACACAGGAAGGCGGGAAGGCGTATGCATTGAGTTTATTGAGGTCTTTATCCTGCAACCCACTCCCAGGCACAGAGCTGGTGACGGTGCTGCTCCGTAAGCGTGCCTTTCTGTAAGTGAGGTGTTTGCAGATGCTTGGGGAGGCTGCCCTGCTTCCCCGTGCAGCCTTTCACGCTCACACACTGCAGACAATTGCTGCCCTCATCTACTGACTTCCCTGGGCCACACCGTTATCCCACTCACGTGTAATTACACTAGGTGATAAAGTAGATGACAGTCTCCTTCTTCAGTCGAGCTGGGACTCACTGCGCTAGTTACGTGTGTGGCTGTGTCCACCACATCCAGGCATGATCACTCTTTGGTGATAGCCCCATCAGATGCGAGGAGGAAACAGCCACAGCAGTGGGATAATTAGCAAGGATCCCCAAATCTCTATATACACATACACAGAACAGCCAGACAGTAAAACCAAAAACACACGTGGCATATTCACAGCACAACCGGGTGACATGACAGAGCCACACCCTACAAAGGACAAGGCTTGGGGGGTCTGCCTCTGTGCAAGAATAAGGACAGGGGGCTCGGCGCCTATAGCTCAACTGGCTAAGGCTCCAGCCACGTACACCTAAGGTGGTGGGTTCGAATCCCCAGCCCAGACCCGCCAAACAACAATGACGGCTGCAACCAAAAAAAATAGCCGGGCGTTGTGGCGGGCGCCTGTGGTCCCAGCTACTTGGGAGGCAGAGGCAAGAGACTCGCTTGAGCCCAGGAGTTGGAGGTTG
>CAUYTI010161870.1:0-16892 GCA_963575145.1 Galago senegalensis
CTACTTGGGAGGCAGAGGCAGGAGACTCGCTTGAGCCCAGGAGTTGGAGGTTGCTGTGAGCTGAGATGCCACGGCACTCTACCCAGGGGGGACAGCTTGAGGCTCCTGTCTCAAAAAAAAAAAAAAAGAAACGGGCATAAAAAGGTCTGTTAACATGCTCAGTCCCATTGCTAGCGATGGATGAATCCGGGTTTCATGTCATGGATGTTAAACCTGTGAGTCAGAATCAGCTGGGAAGCCTTTAAAAAAACCCACACACACACAAAAAGAAAAAGAGGTTCTTGAGCTCCGTTCCCATAATTTCTCATTCAGTAAGTTTTAGGTTTAATGATAAACAGCACTTTAACATTTCTGGAAATGCTCACATGCAACCAGGTTGGTAATTACGCGTCTGGACCCTAATTTCAAAACTATTCACTTGGTTCCTATGCTAAAGAGAGAAAAGGAAAAGAACTTCGAGGTGAGCAGAAGGTCCTTAAAGCAGTCGTTAAGAGCTTTCTCCTCCCCTCCTCTGTGAACCGTCCCCCTTCCTGCCCCATATTCCACTTATTTTAGTTATTAAATATGTGGTAAGCTGTTTATCACAGTTCTAAGCACTTTACAAATATCTAAGTCTCATAACATTCCTCAGAGGTAGGTGCTAGTACTTTACAGATGAGGAAACTGAGGCCCAAAGAGATTAAGGGTTTCAAGCCAGGCAGGCTCCAGAGTTCGAGTTTTTACCCGCTAGTACAGGCTGCCTCTTAACTCATCTTCACGTCTCTCTAGAACCCCTCCCCAGTGGTTGTCTTTGAACACCCCTTCTCCCATAGGGGTGACCCTGAACTCCTATGGGGCTTTTCTAACTCCCCTCCCCTCCGCAGACGACTCGGGCACGCCATTCCCCCGCCCTCTATGGGAGACCTATCTGGACAGCGGCACCTCTTGGTCCCCGCGGTAACTCTTGCGCATGGGTCCCAAGTCCATGGCAGCACCGCGACCACACAGGCGACGGATGTGGCCAGGCCACTCGGCAGGTCGCCCGAACGTCGTAAAGACGTCCCGCAACCCCCACGTCATGGGGGCCGCCGGCCACGTGACACGGCGTAGCCCAGCGCTGGGTTCCGTTAGGTTCGGAACCAATTTCTCAGTCCGGGTATCTACACCGAGGAAGGACGAATTTGCCAGTCTTCCAGCCAAGCTAACAGGTCCCAAGTCCTCGGAACCAATGGGAGTTCAGGATCGGAGGAGGGAGACAGGCAGGGAGAGGTCATTGGTTGGAGTTTTCTGTAGTGAAGCCAATTAGAACGAGAACAGAGGAATCTAGTGGCCAATGGGCAGCGCCTCCGGGGGCGGGAGCAGAGAGACAAGGAAATGCTGTCACCGCCGTTAACACGCACGTGGAGGTTGGTTAAAGGTATAGAGACTGCTGCAGCTCAGGCGGGGCCGGGCGGATTAGTCCCTGCGGGCTTCAGGGGAGTGGTCAGTATTAAGTGGCTGGTCCATAGGAGGTGTCTGAGGGTGAGTTTAGTGCAGGAGTTACCCCTGGAAAGTGAGGCTAGTAGACTGGGAAAGGAAACATGGAAAATGGAATTAGTGGCCAAACTCTAAAGCAAGGTTAGAGGGACACATAGAGAAAGGGGCGATATGGTTGGGAGAAGAAAATCCCAAGAATTGAGAGTGGGAGAGGTTGATTTGAGAATCATGCGAGATAGGTGCTATGCGTTTGTGTGTGTGGGGGGGGGGTGGTACCCTGGGAACTGGGAAGGTGCAGGGTGGGGAGGTGGCGGGGGAGGGTGGTAAGGTCAGGAATGACTGTGGAGCGAGGAGGAGAATTGCTGAACAAGTCAAGGGAAGAAGGAAATTGGATCAAGTCATCCCAGACCAGAGTGGGTCTTCCTCTTCTAGCTCTGAATCCCCTCCCTCCAGGCTGCTTTCTTTAAATGGGGGCTCAGAGCATACTGTTCTCTTTGCTCAGAGTACACTGGGGTTCACACTAGCCAGACCTCTGGTAGATGGAAAGGCTTCTCCTGCATTCTCCCAGGCCACTTTCCAAAGCCAGCAATAGCCAACTGAGGGTACAGGGCAGCAGGTGTCTGTGTAAAGAGGGGATGCAGAAATGGGAAACCTGGCTGGGTGCTGTAGCTCAGCGGCTAGGGCGCCAGCCACATACACCGGAGCTGGCCAGTTCAAACTCCTCCTGGGACTGCCAAACAGCAATGACAACAACAACAAAATAGCCGGGCGTTGTGGCGGGTACCTGTAGACCCAGCTACTTGGGAGGCTGAGGCAAGAGAATCGCTTAAGCCCAAGAGTTTGAGGTTTCTGTAAGCTGTGACGCCAGGGCACTCTACCAAGGGCGACATAGTGAGACTGTCTCCAAAAAAAAAAAAAAAGAAAGAAAAGAAATGGGAAACCTGCCAGTGTCCAATCCAGCTTTGACCTGGCTAAGACAGCCTTAGGTTGAGGCCTCCCTATAGCCCTGGTTTCCACCAACATCAGGAAAGAGAACTGCAGGGGCCATCTAGGCAGGCACCCAGGACTGTGCCAGGTAAGGGGAACTGCTTGGACTCCCCAGGTGTCTGCATTACAGCTGAGTTTCATAAAGCCCTACATTAGATACCTCTTGTCCTTTGTTATGCATGTATAGTTTGAACCATGTAGAATCTGGAAAACAAATTTACTGTGGGGAAGTAATACATGTCTCAAAGCTGAATGACATTGGTCTATGATTCTCCACTGGCTGGAATTCTTTTGTGCTGCCATTGTTTTCCTTCATCAGGATAGCTGAGAGAGAGTTGACTGGATTTTCTCTTCGAGGTTGACTTTCTACCTATGAACATTCCTCTCTTCTCCTCCCCCCAAGCTCCTGTAGTTAAATCTGTGTAAGCAGTAATTAGTGCTCTTCAACTCAGTTTTGTTCATGGGGCCACACTTTTGTTTTTTTTTTTTTTAGAGACAGGGTCTCACCTTGTTGCCCTCGGTAGGATGCTGTGGTGTCTCAGCTCACAGCAACCTCCAACTCTTGGGCTTAGGGGATTCTCTTGCCTTAGCCTCCCAAGCAGCTGGGGCTACAGGTGCCCGCCACAATGCCCGACTTTTTTTTTTTTTTGAAACAGAGCCTCAAGCTATCCCCCTGGGTAGAGTGCTGTGGCATCACAGCTCACAGCAACCTCCAACTCCTGGACTGAAGTGCGTCTCCTGCCTCCTCCTCTCAAGTAGCTGGGACCATAGGCGCTCGCCACAATACCTGCCTTTTTTTTTTTTTTTTGGTTGCAGCCATCGTTGTTGTTTGGTGGGCCCAGGCTGGATTTGAACCTGCCACCTTAGGTGTATGTGGCTGGCGCCTTAGCCACTTGAGCCACAGGCACCAAGCCTGCCCGGCTATTTTTGTTGCAGTTTGGCCAGGGCCAGGTTCGAACCTACCACCCTCAGTATATGAGCCTGGTGCCCTACTCACTGAGCCACAGGTGCCGCCCAAGGGCCACACTCTTAGCACTTCTGGGTGACTGCTATGCTGGACCTGGATTCTGTGCCGCCAAGACTAAAATCATTTAAGTAGTTTGCTTAAAATTGAAGAACTCAATATAGTGGGGTATCTACATAATCTTATATTCATTCAGTAGACGTTTGTTAAATGCTTCTTTTGGTCCAGACACTGAACTAGGTCTGAGAGTACTAAAATGAAGATGAGGACATGATTCTACTCACAAGGGTAGTCTATAGGAGGAGACGATGAGCTGAAGTTTCAGGTACTTTAACAGGTGTTTCTGTAAGGTAAAGGGGAGCACAAAGAAGGGGGATCAAATAGGAAATGTTTTCTAAAGGCAGTGGACATTTGATTTGTCTTAATGAGCAAATGTTTGCCTAATGGACAATGGAAAAATCATTCCAGGAAGAGGGTGAACATTGTGAGTAAAGGCACTGTGTGCTTGGGGAACTCGGAGTAGCGGGAGGGAAGGTGTCCAGAAAGAAGCCAGACAAGCAGTCAGAGGCTAGGTGCTCCTTGCTGAAGAGTCATTGTGCATGTTATGTGAGTACTTGGCTTTTAGACACAATGACTCGAATGTTTTATCCTGTGATGTTATTTTTTCAGGGGCTGGGTACTAGGACTAACACCTGTAATCCCATCACTTTGGGAAGCTGAGGCCCGAGGATGGCTTGAAGCCAGCCAAGAGTTTGTGAGAGCCTGGGCAACAAGACCCCGTCTCTTAAAAAATATATATATATAATTAGTATAGTTCTTTTTTTTTAAAGACCAGATGGTGGGACAGGCATAGTGGCTCATGCCTGTAACCTAGCACTTTGGGAGGCTGAGGCAGGAGGATCTTCTGAGCTCAGGAGTTTGAGACCAGCCTGAGCAGGAGCAAGACCCCATCTCTAAAAAATAGCTGGGCGTTGTGGTGGGCGCCTGTAGTCCCAGCTACTTGGGAGGCTAAGTCAGGAGGACTGCTTGAGCCCAAGAGTCTGAGGTTGCTGAGCTATGATACCACAGCATTCTTTTGAGGGCAATGAAGTGAGACTCTGTCTCAAAGGAAAAAGAAAAAAGGCTCAGCACCTATAGCTCAGTGGCTAGGACTCCAGCCACATACAGTGGAGCTGGCAGGTTCGAACCCAGGCCAGGCCTGCCAAACAACAATGACAACTAAAACCAAAAAATAGCCGGGTATTGTGGCAGGTGCCTGTAGACCCAGCTACTTGGGAGGCTGAGGCAAGAGAATTGCTTAAGTCCAAGAGTTTGAGGTTGCTGTGAGCTGTGGCACCACAGCAGTCTACCCAGGGCAACATAGACTGTCTCAAAAATTTTAAAAAAAAGAATGGATGGGGGGAGAAAAGTGCTAGATTCTGACAGCTGGTCCTTTACTTGGCAAAAAGTTTGCAACTGATTGCCTTTTTGTATTTTCCCTTTTGACTTGAAGATAATAAGTAGGCTTGAGTTGTGGTTTTCTTTTTTCTTTCTTTCTTTTTTTTTTTTTTGTAGAGATAGAGTTTCACTTTATCACCCAAGGTAGAGTGCTGTGACTCACAGCAACCTCCACCTCCCTGGTTTAGGCGATTCTCCTGCCTCAGGCTCCTGAGTAGCTGGGACTACAGGCGCCTGCCACAATGCCTGGCTATTTTTTTTGTTGCAGTTTGGCCGGGGCCAGGTTTGAACCCACCACCCTTGGTATATGGGGCCAGCGCCCTGCCCAATGAGCCACAGGCACCGCCCTGTGTTGTGGTTTTCTGCATAGTCAAATTTGTTGTCTGGATCAAAAAGCAGAGTAGAGGGGAAAGGAGCCTGCTGGATGCTGTTGCTACTGATAGCAACTGCCCGCAGGGGCTTTCTCAGTGAGAGAAATGAATTTTTTATCGTTTCTGCTTTTTTTTTTTTTTTTTGGGCCCGGGTTGGTTTTTAACCAACATTTTTTTGGGGTTGGTGCCCCAATCCTTTTGCAACTGGTGCCACCCGTTTTTTGCTTTTTTTTTTTGAGACAGAGTCTCACTTTGTTGCTCTCAGTAAAGTGGTGTGGTATCAGAACTCACAGCAACCTGAAAACTCTTGGGCTCGGCTCAGTGCCTGTGGCTCAAGCAGCTAAGGTGCCAGCCACATACACCTAAGGTGGCGGGTTCAAATCCCCAGCCCGGGCCCGCCAAACAACAATGATGGCTGCAACCAAAAAATGGCCAGGCGTTGTGCCGGACACCTGTAGTCCCAGCTACTTGGGAGGCTGAGGCAGGAGACTCGCTTGAGCCCAGGAGTTGGAGGTTGCTGTGAGCTGTGATGCCATGGCACTCTACCCAGGGGGATAGCTTGAGGCTCAGTCTCAAAAAAAAAAAAAAAAACTCTTGGGCTCAAGCCATCCGCTTGGCTTAGTTTTTCTATTTTTAGTAGAGATGGCGGTCTTGCTCTTGCTCAGGCTGTCTTGAACTCCTCAGGTCCCACAATCCACCCACCTCGTCCTCCCAGAGTGCTAGGATTACTGGTGTGAGCCATGGTGCCAGGCCTTGTTTCTGCTTTTTCTTAAACATTTTGCCACTCCTCCCCTACAGCTTTGTAAAATTATTAATCTTTTCTTGAACTTGTGAGCTCAGGTTCAAAATTTGAAATCTTTTTTCAATTATTTTTCATTTATTTGTATTTATTTTATTATTATTATATTGTTGGGAAATCATTGAGGGTACAAAGAGCCAGGTTACACTGCTTGCATTTTCTGGGTAAAGTCCCTTTAATAATAATGTCCTGTCCCCAAAAGGTGTGTCACACACCGTGGCCCCATTTTTATTTTTATTCATTTATTTATTTATTTGAGACAGGGTTTCACTTTGTAGCCCTCAGGAGAGTGCTTTGGCTTCACAGCTCACAATAACCCTAAACTCTTGGGCTCAAGTGATTCTCTTGCCTCAGTCTCCTGAGTAGCTGGGATGACTGGTGCCCTCCACAACACCCGGCTAGTTTTAGAGACAGGGGTTTCGCTCTGGTTCAGGCTGTCTTGAACCTGTGAGCTCAGACAATCCACCCGCCTTGGCCTCCCAGAGGTGCTAGGATTACAGGCCACCGTGAGCCACCATGCCTGGCCTAAATCTTTTCTTTCTTTCTTTTTTTTTTTTTTTTTTTTTTGAGACAGTCTCGAGCTGTCACCCTGGGTACAGTGCTATGGCATCATAGTTCACAGCAACCTCCAACTTGGGCTCAAGTGATCCTTTTGCCTCAGGTTTTCCTTTTTTAGTAGAAATGGGGGTCTCCCTTTTGCTCAGGCTGGTCTTAAACTCATGAGCTCAAGCAATCCACCCACCTCGGCCTTTCAGAGTGTTAGGATTATAGGCATGAGCCATCGCACCTGGCCAGTCTTTTCTTTTCTTTTTTAAAAAGAGTCTTTCTCTGTTGCCCAGGATAAAATGTAGTGGTCTCAGCCTAGCTCACAGCAACTTCAGCCTCATAGGCTCAAGCGATCTTCCTGCCTCAGCTTTCCAGTAGCTGGGACTATGTGCACCTGCCATCACGCCCATCTAATTTTTCTATTTTTGGTAGAGATGGAGTCTTGCTCTGTCTGGTCTTGAACTCCTGAGCTCAAGGGATCTTCATGCCTCTGCCTCCCTAAGTGCTGGGATTACAGGTGTGAACCACTTCACCAGCCCCAAGAAAGTCTTAAAAGTGAATTAAAAACATTGCAAAAAAAATTTTTTTTAGAGACAGAGTTTCACTTTGTTGCCCTCAGTAGAGTGCTGTGAAGTCACAGCTCACAGCAACCTCCAGCTCTTGGGCTTAGGCTATTCTCTTGCCTTAGCCTACCAAATAGCTGGGACTACAGATGCCCACCACAACACCTGGTTTTTTGTTTGTTTTTTTTGCAGTTTTTTTTTTGGCTGGGGCCGGATTTGAACCTGCCACCTCCAGTATATGGAGCTGGTGCCCTACATCTTGATCCACAGGTGCCACCCCTTCGCCTGGTATTTTTGTTTGCAGTTTGGCCGGAGCCGGGTTTGAACCCGCCATTCTTGTTATATGGGGCTGGTGCCCTACTCACTGAGCCACAGGCACCACCCAACATTGCAAAATTTTATTGGATAGAGAGGCATGCTGCTTTCTCAGTTTGAAACAAAAGTCTTCTAATGCATTTGGGAGCTATTCCTTGCCTGTTTTCTTCTAATGCTTTTGCCTTAATTTTCTTAAACCACTTTCTCCCCTAATTATCTGATTGAATTATGCATTCCAACTTTCTTTTGGTGACTGGATTTGTGTTTTGGAACCTTGTCTAGTCATCAAGTAGGTGATGGGTATGGGAGGGAATTGCTGAGATTGTCTAAGTAGAAGCTTGGAACAGGGATCCTGCTGTATGAGTATAGAGTGGGGGGTGTGGAGAGGAGAGATTGACTCACTTGGCTTTAGGTAACATAGGTGGGGCTGTTCATTGAAGTAGGGGGCAAGTGGGAGGCTTGGGGAGACAGATGAATTCATTAGCAACCTATTGAGTGTGACACCCATGTTTGGCCAGGTTGGATAATCGAGTCTGGAGCTTAGCGGAGAAGGCGGTGCTAAGGGATACTGGCTTACATACCATGAGCCTCAGAGGTGGTACTTGAGGCGATGAGGGAGAATGAGAATGTCTGACAAGGAAAGAGGCCCTGGTACAGTTAAGGGGAGTGATGGGGAAGGGCACAGGTTGAGGAACAGTGGCAATGCTGTTGCTGAAATAAAGTGCCCAGCTTTGTAGGAGGTGAGAGAAGGAGGGTTGACAGCAGCATGTCAGAGGAGTATGCTAGGGAGCTGGAAGCACAGGAATTCTTGGGCCAGTCTTGGGGCAAACTCAGCTTGGAGCCCCAACACTTGGACAGAGAGGGGTGAGTGCTTGGTGCTCTTTGAGCAGATGCCTGAGCCCCAGTAAGGTCAGGGGGCCCAGAGAAGGGCCCAGTCCTCAGAGGCTTGTGGTAGGATCAGAGCCAGGGATGAACCTTATCTCCATCCTGCTTGTGGTGCTTGCATGGTTAATGCCTCACGTGATCCTTGCACATGCTCACAGATGGCTTCCCAAATGCGTTCTATAGTTATTCATATGTGTGGCTGGTATCCCCTTTTAGAATGTGAGTACTGCCTCAGTGCCTGTAGCTCAGCGGCTAGGGCACCAGGCACATACACTGGAGCTGGAGGGTTCGAACCCAGGCCAGGCCTGCCAAACAACAACTACAACCAAAAAATAGCCAGGCATTGTGGCGGATGCCTGTGCAAGAGAATTACTAAAGCCCAAGAGTTTGAGGTTGCTGTGAGCTGTGATCCCACAGCACTCTACTGAGGGTGACATAGTGAGACTGTCTCAAAAAAAAAAAATGGGAGTACCTTTCTGAAGTAAGATTTCTGAATCTTACTTCTCTGGCTCCTTCTCAAAATCCAGTCCATAGGGTGTGCTCAGGACATGCTAATCTTTGATATCTATTATAAACCACTTTTGTCAAACTTTTCTAGGCATGGTGAGGGGAGCTTGGGGTGTTTTTGCACCTACTGGGCGCAGGACTGACTTTGTTTACTGGAGCGATGTTAAGCCTTCAAAGGCCAAATGAATTAAATCAGTCTCAGTCCTGGGTGATTAGAATATGGGCCACCAGCAGTGGGAGGAGGCCTGGCAGTGGGTTTTCAGGCAGGCCAAAGGATGCAGCCAGGTGGCTTCCTAGTTTCCTTAGAGAAATCCTGGTCACTCCTTGCATTTGGCCTCCCTACGGTGGTTTCTCATCTCCTTTTGCCCAGGATCCCTGAGTTGCTACCCACAATGGTTTGCTTCCTTTTCACAACCCTGCTTATTATGTCTTCTTCCCAGGGTCCCTTCCTGCCTCTTCTACTCCTGGAGGACCCTTTCACCTAGGAAACCCAATTGCTACCTGACCTGAGATTACCTCCAGTTCCTTTAGTGGCTTAGCCTGCCCCAAAGACCTTGGTCAAGTCACAAATGGTCTCTGTCCCAGTGCAGCATCTCACCCTGAGTTCGGTTTTTGTGGAATCCATGTTCTATCAGCCATGAGTCCCTGGGGACTTGAGACACCACCACCACCACCACCACCACCACCACCACCACCACCACTACTACTGCTGCTGCTGCTGCTGCAAGGGGCAGCGTGGAAATGCAGCCATGGTTGGCAAGCTCTGTCCCAGCAGGTGCCCGTGTCTCCCTAATCTCCAGAATCTCAGCGTTCTTAGCACCTCATTGTCATCACCCACTCTCCATAGAAAGTGTTTTCCTCTCTGATTTTGAGGCTGCCTGGGTGATCTTGTACCATTTGTTTTTTTTTCCACTTCTCTATTTTATTTCTTGATTTTTTTAAATTTTGAAACAAATTTTAAACTATTTTTTTCCTTTCCTTTTAAAATCTACTTTTTTTTTTTTTTTGAGACAGAGTCTCACTTTCTTACCCTCGTTGAATGCAATGGCATTATAGCTCACAGCAAACTCAGACTCTTAGGCTTAAGTGATTCTCTTGCCTCAGCCTCCCAAATAGCTGGAATACAGGCGCCTGCCACAATGCCCAGCTATTTTTAGAGATGAGGTCTTGCTCTGGCCCAGGCTGGTCTTGAACTCTTGATCTTAGGCAATCCACCCGCCTCAGCCTTCCAGAGTGCTAGGATTATAGGCATGAGCCACTGTGCCCGGTTTAAAATCTACTTAAAAAAATTTTTTTTTCAGGATGAGCACAGTGGCTCACGCCTGTAATCTTAGCACTCTGGGGAGGCAGGTGGATTGCCTGAGCAAGTGTGAGACCCTGTCTCTAAAAATAGCCAGGTGTTGTGGCAGGTGCCAGTAGTCCCAGCTACTTGCGAGACAGACAAGAGAGTCGCTTGAGCCCAAAAGTCTGAGGTTACTGTGAGCTATGATGCTATAGCACTCTGCTGAGGGCAACAAAGTAAGACTCTGTCTCAAAAAAAAAAAACAGATTATTTGAGGTTACAAACATCCAGGTCACGATTTTGAATTTGTTAGGTAGAGTCCCTCTTGTAATTGTGTCCCACACCAAAAAGGTGTGCCGTACACCCCTACCTGGTGCCCTTTAAGCAGGAGCAAACCAATCCCCTCCTTCTCTCCCTCCTCCTCCCAACTCAAATAGAATTTTTTCTCCTATGTGAGTATGTCTTGTTTTTTGTTTTTGTTTTTGTTTTTTTGAGACAGAGTCTCACTGTGTCACCCTAGGTAGAGTGCTGCGGTGTCACAGCTCACAGAAACCTCAGACTCTTGGGCTTAAGTGATTCTCTTGCCTCAGCCTCCCAGTGGCTGGGACTACAGGTGCCCACCACAATCCCCGGCTATTTTTTTGTTGTAGTTGTAATTATTTAGCAAGCCTCAGGCTGGGTTCGAACCCACCATGTGACCGGCGCCCTAACCACTGAGCTACAGGCGTCGAGCTGAATCCCATCTTATATAGCCGTCACATCCCGTCTCCATTCTGGGACAGTTCTCATTCTCTCAGTTGTTTTGTCTAGTCTACGTGATTGGTATGAGAAATAGAGGGCCCACACCACTCTGAACATGATGCAGTAAACCTGATTTTGGAGACAGGACAAGAGACAGGGTTGGCCTGGGGAAGGGTGAGTTTTCCTAGGGCAGTATACACTATAAAACTTCTGCTATTCTTGCGTGTCATAAAGGATGATGCTACTGACCTGACATGTCATGATCCCAACGCCCTTCCCCACTATCACCTGTGGAGCCCAGGATATCCTCTGCTGAGGCCTCCCAGTTGTCACCAGTCCATATCCTTTGGGCCAGCCTCTCCAAAGGGGCAGGTGGCCCTACTACACTAACGAGACCATCTATCCATGGGAGGACAGTGTAGAGGACACATTGTCCAATGGGCCCCCAATGTGGACATTGCTAGGCTGGTGGTGGATCTAGCCCCCTCTGACCCTGAGGCCCCAGGGCTGGAGGAGGGGATGTGCCTATGCTTGGTCCACATCATGGCTGAGCTCCTCTAGGACTGGAAGTTCTGAAGACTGAGACAGTTTCAAGGTTGAAGGGGCAATGGGGGGAAGGGGATAGGTGGGTAGGCAGATTACTGACTGGGCCTACTTTCTGACATGCAGAACCGTAGACCTAAGGTAGAACTCAAGGACCTACATCTCGTAACCACAGCCCACCAAACTATCACAGGTGCCTCCTGACAAGCCCAGGCTGACAACTCTGTGGATGCACCGCAGCTTCTTCTCCAGGGTGTCTTCTCCCGGCCTGCCCTTTAGTCATTGGGCAGAGGACTTTTGCTGATGCCACCACCACGCAAAGCCTATTCACCTGCCCATTGTGGCAGTCAGTGCCACCCAAGATACCAGGTGGGCTTTCTTAGAGGTCAATGTGTCTTGGGTCTGGTGCAGAAGTGAAACTGAGAGCCCTGTTCATCCCTCACAGGCAGGGGGTTGAGCAGATGCAATGGGCACTTGAGCCATCCAACACTGAGCCCAGTGGTCTGACCCCCGTAACTGTTCCACCTGCTTTGGACAGTTGCCTCCTTCTGTTTTGGTAAGCCCTTGGGAGCAGGCTTGACTGTTCTGGCCACTGTGATCCTATGATTGGAGGAAAGGAAGATTTAGGGGTAGGGGACCAACAGGGGTAGAGAGGACATTACTGGCCAGGGAAGAAGGGATCATTGATACAGAAGTCACACATTGCCAGCCTGAGGGCTGAAGTAGTTTCTGTTGTATTTTTTAAACCATTTAAAGATGATGAGATTTTACCCAAAAGCCCACATTTCTAGCTTCCCTCACAAAAATCATATGAGTTGGCATTCTCCCATAGCACCAATTAGCCAAGGCTAGGAATTCACCCCCTTGGGTGGGACCTCTGCATTCCAGTTTTGCATCCCACATTCCTGTATTTTGCCCAAAGTAGGAGTCATTGACATTTATGGTGGTGCTTGCTCTGTTTTCCTTAGGGTTGAAAACTGTGTTTCTCTCCTAGTCCTTCAGACACCAGCATTGCAGCAGGATAGTGTTTGGGATAGCTGGGATCACAGCGCTTGCAAACACTATCCTGCTGGGATAGCTGGGATCCAAGTGCTTCCAAATGTCTACCTTGAAGTTGGAGAGGAGGAGGGGGCCTGAATGGCAGTGGGGGTTGAGGTGAGCCCAGGAGGAGGGACTGACTAGGAGAGCTCACAGATGGAGGGAAGAAGGGACCACTGCTTAGGAAGGTTCCAGTGATGAAGGAGCTGAGAAAAGACTGGGACTTAAGAGACAGGATGGTTTCATATATATATATATTTTGATACAAAGTCTCACTTTGTCACCCTTGGTAGAGTGTGGTGGTGTCATAGCTCACAGCAACATAAAACTCTTGGACTCAAGCAATTCTTTTGCTTCAGCCTCCCGAGTAGCTGGGACAAGAGGCACCCACCACAATGCCCAGCTATTTTTAGAGATGGAGTCTTGCTCTGCCTCAGGCTGGTCTCAAACCTGAGAGCTGGGAGGCTGGTCTCAAACCTCTGAGCTGTGGCTCAGTGAGTAGAGCGCTGGCCCCATACACTGAGGGTGACGGGTTCAAACCCGGCCCTGGCCAAACTGCAACAAAAAAATAGCCGGGCATTGTGGCGGGTGCCTGTAGTCATAGCTACTCAGGAGGCTGAGGCAAGAGAATCACCTAAGCCCAGGACTTGGAGGTTGCTATGAGCTGTGACATCACAGCACTCTACCGAGAGTGATAAAGTGAGACTCTGTTTCAAAACAAAACAAAACAAAAACCTGTGAGCTCAGACAATCCATCTGCCTTGGCCTCCCAAGTGCTAGGATTATAGGTGTGAGCCACCTCACCTGGCCTTCTTTTTTTTTTTTTGAGACAGAGTTTCACTATGTCACCCCTGGTAGAATGCCTTGGCATTGGTAGAGTGCCTCAGCATCACAGCTCACAGCAATCTCAAACTCTTGGGCTTAAACAATTCTCTTATCTCAGTCTCCCAAGTAGCTGGTACTACAGGCACCCACCACAACGCCTGGCTATTTTTGTTGTTGTTGTTGCTGCAGTTGTCATTGTTGTTTAGCAGGCCCGGGCCAGGCTTGGTGTATGTGGCCAGTGCCTTACTGACTGAGCTATGGGCGCTGAGCCCAGGCCTTCATTTTTATTTAGAGTTGAGATAATCCACATCTTAACTTCTTTGGCTCAATTTCGGGGCATGGCAGGGGCAGCTTCAAAGGGGTTTCAAGTCTGTTTGGGTGGTGGGGAGACTCAAAAAGGGATCAAAAACACCCCATTCTCTGCAGCTTGGATCAGGACAGCTACACCCACTTAGGGGTCTTATCCGTCCACCCTGGGTTGGGACTACGTCTGAACCCTTTCTTTCCTTTCTGTCTTCCTCAACACATGTCCCCAAGGAATGTGGCTGGTTTTAACTTCAGCACCATCATCAAAAAAGTGTGGGGTCTCACAGGACACTCAAAAGATGATTGTAGAGGGCAGCGCCTGTGGCTCAAAGGAGTAAGGCGCTGGCCCCATATGCAGGAGGTGGTGGGTTCAAGCCCAGCCCTGGCCAAAAATTGCAAAAAAAAAAAAAAAGAATACCAAAAGATGATTGTAGAAATGGTCTGAGTGGTTTACAGGAAGGATGAGCCCCATATGCTGATTTGGCTTGAAAAACAATGTACATACTATACCTGGATTGCCCTTTAGGAGGGAACCTTCCCAGCTCCCTTTTCTTTCGGGCATATAATTCTAGGGTCTGGGATAGTGAACCACAGAGCTGAATGTCAGAGGGGCAGAGAGGAGGGGCATGAGGTGGTGGCCTTAGCTACATATGACCCTGGGCAAGGAAGTTAAGAGGAGGAGCCACAGGTGTGAGGCCCCTACCCTCAAGCTGCTAGAGATGGTCAGTTCCCAGATTTTTTTCTTTTTCTTTTTGAGACAGTCTCACTTCATCACCTTTGGTAGAGTGCTGTAACGTCATAGCTCACAGCAACCTCAAACTCGTGAGCTCAAGCCATTCTCTTAACTCAGCCTCCCAAGTAGCTGGGACTAAAGGCGCCTGTAACAGCTATTTTTAGAGACAAGGTCTTGCTTTGGCTCAGGCTGGTCTCGAACCTGTGACCTCAGGCAATCCATCCACTTCAGCCTCCCAAGTGCTGGGATTAACAGGCATGAGCCACTGCGCCCTGCTCCAGTTCCCAGATTTTCATCAAAGGCCCATCAGGATCAAGTGTCCATGGAGCCCTCTTGCCTAACGGACACTTGGTCTCCACCACACCCTCAACAGTTCCTGCCCACTGCACCTCTCAAAGGGCATGTTAAAGCCAGATGAGGGCTAATTTGTCACCGTATCTTTCTAAGCTTTCCTCGTGCTATCACTCGGCCAGGTGGAAATACAACCTTGTGTTCCCTCTCTAACTCAGGCATCCCTTGGAAAGTAGAGGAGGCCCAGCATCACTTTTGACCCCATGTACCTCTCTGCAGAAGGGATTCTGCATTCTGGCATGCTCATTCTGCCCACCTAGGGCTGGCACATTTCCAAACAGTGCTAAGGAGTCTTGTCATTTTCTACACTTACAGCATAAAGCACATGATTTGGAATCAGCTCCCAGGAAAGGATCATTCTTTGTGCCTGAGAGCAAAGCCAAGGGAAACGTGGCAAAAAGAGGTCAGTTTGTTAATAGTCCCCCTCTCTCCACCAATCGCCTTATTTGGAGCACAGAAAGGCAGTTTTCCAGTTGTGCAATGTACACATAAGGAACAGATAAATACACCTCATATCTTTCCTGCTGCCAGTGCGGCAATGAGATGCAGGGCTGAGGGGCAAGGAAGAGGGTCCCGTGACAGGTAAATTCAGCTGGTCTGGTATTGCCCGTAGGGCTTATGTGTGGGTAGAGGGGGGTCTTCTGTCTGTTGACAAACATGTCAAGGGTGGAGAACTTGGATCCAACTGAGATCCATGTCCTCTTTTTTCAGCTATGTAAGGGGCGACTGGCTCTAAGGAAAAGCTGTTTGCGAGGAGCTGCAGGTGGCTGGTGACAAAGGAAACAGCAAGGGAACGGATAGTTCAAAACAAGTCTCACCATTCCTGAACAGAACAGTGAACCCAGCTGTGTCCTTTTGAGGGTGAGTAAAAAGCACGTGCTGTTCTACATGCTTTAGATGGACTTGCCTCTCCCTTCAGCCCAGATGCTCTTTAGGCCCCCTTGAGGCTCTTAAACACATGTACTGAGCTAGCTCCAATATTATTTTGTATAACATCACAACTTGAATTCCTATCAGTGCTGGGGGGATAAAAAGTCCCCACCAAAATTTCAGATCTGCAGCACTTGCTAAAACCATTATACATTCAACTTGCTGCCTTTCCTGAGGCACTAAGCAGGGAATAGAAGAAATCTGAATCTAGTGGCCAGGGTGCTCCTTTGGGTGGAGCTGGGCTCTCTGCAGCACTTGCTAAAACCATTAAACATTCAACTTGCTGCCTTTCCTGAGGCACTAAACAGGGAATAGAAAAAATCTGAATCTGGTGGCCAGGGTGCTCCTTTGGGTGGAGCTGGGCTCTCAGGCCTCTAGCTGCCTGGCCCTCTACCTTGGCTAGGAACTTGACCCATGGGGAACTGCTTTTTTGCCAAACTCTATAACAGTAGTTCTCAACCTGTGGGTCGTGACCCCTTTGTAACAATGCAAATACATCCTGCATATCAGATATTTACATTGCGATTCATAATAGTAGCAAAATTATAGTTAGGAAGTAGCAACAAAAATAATTTTATGGTTGGGGGTCACCACATGAGGAACTATATTAAAGGGTTGCAGCATTAGGAAGGTTGAGAACCACTGCTCTATATCCTTTTGGAAGGGACTGAGCCATAGCTCCTTTGGCTCTTCTCTCTCACTGATGGACTCAGGCCAAAGCATTCCTCCGGGGGTTGGGGAGATGAGTGGAGGAGTTGGCTTGCTGGTTAAGGAAGTCACTGCTGTGACTTGACTCTGTGGTATCCACTCTGTGGATATAATCTCTGGATTATACCACTATGTGGTATAATCAAAACTGGCTTTTAGAAGAAAAATGCAGCAACACCTGCATTGGGCCCTCACCTCTGGAGGTGTTCTGGGGGCTTATGTCAATGCCTTGTCACGTGGCCACAGCCCCTTGTAGGAGATGATCTGGATTTGCGGGGTCCTACCTTGGTCCCAGTGTGGATGGCTCTGAGAGCATGGCTCCCTCCTCTGGAGTCCTCCCTGAGCTCTCCAAGATAAAAGACGAAGGAAGCCAAACTGCCAAGTTGCAGATTTTGCCTCAGGCAACTAAATTTATTAGCAAGAAAAAATTTTTGTCAGCCCAGTGCTGACCAACAAAGTACATCGTTAATAAAGGATAACAAATCTGTCACTTAATTCATAAAACATACCTCAAGCAGTTACAACTAAAAATAAAGTTGGATTTTTAATTTAAAAGCCTCAAAAATAACAAGCAATATGTTTTTTTTTAAACATGTAGTAGACACA
>CAUYTI010161871.1:0-32263 GCA_963575145.1 Galago senegalensis
CCTGGTCTCTATCACAGCAGGAAGGAACCAGGCAGGACACGGATTAGAAGTACAAGCTTGTAGGAGGCGGGCTAGCCCTTCTTAGCAGGGTAGCCCCAAGCAACCTCCACACTAGTCTTTTTTTTTTTTTTTTAATTAAATCATAGTTGTGCACATTAATACTATCATGGGGTACAGTGTGTTGTTTCCATATACAATTTGAAGTATTCTCATCCAATTGGCCAACATAGACTTTATGTCATTCTCATAGTTGTTAAGACATTTATATTCCACATTTAGAAAGATTCACATGTACCCTTATAGGATAGATCATAGGTGTGATCCTAACAATCCCCCTCCTGTCACCCATCCACCCCCTCTTCCCTCCCTTGAGACAGAACAATACAGGTGAGGGGAGTAATTAACAATGACTAGGTGCTGAAGGCTGGGGCTCTTTCTCCATAAGGAGCTCCTGTGGGCGAATCACCTGAGAGTCCAACCCCCAGCTGTAAATCATCTTGCTCAGAGGTCGTCTGGCTCTTGGCGTCCTCTACACAAGAGATATGCATTGGCAACACCCCCAAATGCTATGCCTGAATTCAGAAACAAGAAACACTTGGTTCAGAACACAAAGTCAGGAGTTCCAAAAACTTTGACTCTGCAATCAAAATTTTCCAGTTCTAAACTCTGTAGCTAACAACTAGGTGAGGCTGAAAAGGAGTTGACATTCCAGATTAGAGATGAAGTGCATCTGAGCTCCCCCCATTATAAGTAAAATTAATTAGTGATTTTCAGCTATTTGAGTCTTTCCGGAAGCCTAAGCACTTTAAATAAGAGCTGTTGCTGACTGAACCGTATTTGTGATGAAATTTTCTTTCCTCTTAAATTTTGCTTTCTTAGGTTTGATAAAATCACTTCCACAAAGTTGTCCAGGTGCTGATTAGTTTCTCTTGATAATTGCATAAATTAAGGTGCAGAGTCTTAACTCTTGGCAAATTACAAAATCCATATCATGGATTTTTTAAAAAGAGCAGAATGTGAAGAAATTCACACATAACGAAAAAAGGGCCTAATGTTTATTTTCTTCTTGAAAAATTGTGTTCTTGCAACACCTCACTCCAATATATCCCCCCTTTTCTGCTAAGCATCTCAATCTAATAAACAAAATATCTCATTTTAGGATATCACCAATTTTTTGATCTTCTCATAAGCTCACACTACATTGTTTGGGTTAATAAAATTATCTTTCTCACTTACATAGTTTTAAATAGCTGAGCATCTTAATAAATATTTTTTGGGAAAAATCGAAATATCCCAAATTATTTGCAGTGTTATACCTTAATAGTCCATGAAATCAACAGGAGGAAACTCATATAAATATTTTATTTGAATGACATTTAGCTGCTTACAAACACTTTTTATAAATTTCAATTCATGTGTACAAATCACAATATTTATGGCAATATGTGAAAATTAAACAACGGGGTCTATTCCCTACTTTGCCAATTGGCATGTTGTATTTTGCTATTAAAAATGGGATTGGTAGTTTATATTTAAGGTTGATGTTTCCTTTACAAGAAAATTGGTAGCCTCAATTTTGTGGTAACATAATTTGGGAAAAATATTATCTAAAATGAAGGAGAAATGTTGCACTAGGCGCTCTTTAAAATAGGAGTAGAAGAGATTATTAGACAGTCCACGTCTCTATTTCCTTTGCTTTGAAGTCTTGGGTGTTTTTAGGAAAAAAAAAAGTGTTGCCACTGTAATTTGGCTTCTGTGAAGGAAGCAAAGTGTCATAGTTTTAAGTGAGCATCTAAGATTATTAGGGCCATCTGCCAAAATGAGCCTTAGTGCATTTTAGTATGTTCTGAAATTTGCAAAGCTTTATTAGACTTTGATGTAACTGGATGCAATTATAGTTGATCCTTGAACAATGTGGAGGTTAAGGGTCCAGCTCCTAGCATCGTTAAAAACTATTTATAAATTTTGACTCTCCCAAACTTAACTGGTAATAAACCTACTGTTGACTGGAAGGCTTATGGGTAAGACATATAGTTGATTAACACAAATTTTGTATGTTACATGTATCATATGCTACATTCTTATAATCAGGTAAGCTAGGGAAAAGAAAACATTATTAAGAAAATCGTAGGGAAGAGGCAATATATTTGCTATTCATTAAGTGAAAATAGATCATCATAAAATGTCCATCCTTCTTCACAATGAGCATGTTGAGTAGGTGGAAGAGGAGGAGGAGAAGGGGTTGTTTTGCTCCCGGGGGGAGGGGGGGAGGAGAGGCAGAAGAAAATCTACACATAATTAGAACTGTGCAACTCAAGCACTTGTTCAAAAACCTACTGTAGTTGATTCTGACTTTTATTGTGCTAAGAGATGGCCCATTAATGTCTAACATCACCCCAAGACTGTCTATCTATCTATCTGTCTAATCATGTATTGCAAATTCAGTGAAACTTCGAGAGGGAAAAACACATCCTGGAACTAAGGCACTTAGGGCTCTATGTGAATTTTAAGTAAGTGAATGTCATTTTAATTAATGTCTTTAGCTGTAAGTTGGTTTATGTAATTGTGATAAGGACAGAGCAGAATTATTAAATGTACCACAGTAGGTTGAATCCCAACATGGTCACTTACTCTGCACTCTGGCTTATGAGGGTTATTAGAAGAGTTATTTATTACAGGATGATCAATGTTTCTCTAGGTTCCTTTTCTCATCACTTTTTCTTCTTTATTTATCCATTTTTGTTCATGCATATGTAAACAGATATAGAATATAATATATAATATAAATCATAACACATAGTATAAATACACAGAGTATATATACTTTACTATGTGTGCAGATTTAGATAGATAAATAGGTTAAGGATAGTTCAGAGTCATTGCAAGGGGATTTGCTGAGTTAAATTGCACCACTACTGATTACTTTAGATCCCTTTTTTGGCATCCTGAAACTCATGGGTACTGGGTTTCATCACAGCCAAGTTTTTTTTTTTTTTTTTTTTATTGAATGGTAACTATGTACATTAATGCACTTCTAGGGTACAGTGTGGGGTTTTCACATGCAATCCAAAATACTTCTGTCAAACTGGTCAACACAGCCTTCATGTCATTTTCTCAGTTATTGTTTGAAAATGTTCACATTCTACTCTTAGAAAGATTCACTTGTACCCTTGTAAGATAAACCTCAGAAGTGATCCCTCCAAAGCCCCTCCCTCCACCCATTCCCCTCTCCCTTCACAGCCAAGTTTTATCCACACTTTTTACTGAATAACTCGAACTCCAGTTGTGTGTTTTGAATAAACTATCCTGGAGTCTAGTACTAATGTGCTAGGATAACAGAGTAGGACCAATAAAGAAACTTTAACAATAATTCTGGATAAATTTCTTTTAATGCTCCACTTTTTTCACATTTGAAATTCATTTAAAGAAATCTTTCAAGAATGTACCATATAGCGGTGTGCTTGCTTAAAACAAGTTGGAAAGTATTTCAATTTTTTTTTGTGTGTGTGTCTGATGAAATGCGTATGTGGTGGTGGTTCTTCTTTATTCTATGAACGTGACAAATTGAACTGATTGATTTTCAGATGTGAAATCAAACCTTTTCTGTGCATAAACTCCATTTGATTATACTGATTTATTGCTTTTATATGTTGTTGCATTTTAATTTGCCAAGGTTTTGTGAAATGATTATAGTTTTACTTTTATGAGGACTATTGCTCTGCAATTCCTTATTCTTACAATGACATTGTCAGGTGTTGACCTCATAAAATGAGCTGGAAAGTATTTCCTTCTCTATTGAGCTAGATATTTTGTCTAGGATTGGTATTATTCATTTTTTAAATGTTCGAATTCATCTGTAAAGGCATCAGAGCATGCAGTTTTATTTATTTGTGGGGAAGTTTTAGTCACAAATTTAATTTCTTTAATTTATTCAAGGTTATTAAAGTTTTCTATTTTTTCTTGAATACAATTTTGTAGTTTATGTCTTCTAAAGATTTTTTGTGTCTAAGATTTTAAATTTACTGATACAAATTTGTTCATAATACTGTCTACAGGATCTCTTGTTATGTCCACTCTTTTATTCTTGGTAGAAGTAATTTCATTCCTTCCCCCTCTCTCCTTATCTTCATCTCTATCATCTCTCTATCATCTCTATATCTCCATCTCTATCTCTTTATCTCTCTTTCTGTAAGAATGTGTGTGTGTCTTTCTTGATCAACCTAGGCAGAAGTAAATCAAGTTCATTAACCTTTGAAAGAAATGAATTTTTGTTTCATTGAGTTTCTCTGTTTTTAAAGGATTTTTTTTACCAATAATTTCTTTATCTTTATTAGTCCCTTCCTTTTATTTTAATTTATTCTAGATTTCCTAATTTCTTCTTTCTTTCTTTCTTTCTTTCTTTCTTTCTTTCTTTCTTTCTTTCTTTCTCAGAGTCTCACTTTGTTGCCATCAGTAGAGTGCTGTGGCATCACAGCTCCCAGCAACCTCCATCTCTTGGGCTTGATTCTCTTTGCCTCAGCCTTCCAAGTAGCTGGGACCACAGGCATCTACCACAGCCCCCATTTTTGTTGCAGTTTGGCCAGGGCCTGATTTGAACCCTCCACCCTTGGTATATGGGGCTGGCGCCCTACCCACTGAGCCACAGGCACTGCCTGATTTCCTAATTTCTTAAGATGTATATCTTAACAATCAACTGAGATCATTCTTCTTTTCTAATCCATGAATTGAAAACCACATATTTCCCTGTAAGTGCTATGTTAGCTGGGTTCCACAGTTTTTGATATATTGCAGCTTTTACAGTTTTATTTAGGTATAATTGATCCTATATCTTACACATTTAATGGTACTATTTATAGATGTACTCATACCAGATCTCAGTCAAGGTAATAGAAATATCAAGTCACCCCTCCCCCGAGAGTTTCCTCATGACCATTTCCCCTTTCTGATTTCCCCATTCTGCTGCTCTTCCTTATACCTATGCAACCTGCTGTCTTTCACTACAGATTACTTTGCATAGTCTAAAGTTTTATATAACAAGAATTGTATAGTATATTCCCTTTTATTCTGTTTTTTTCATTTACCATATTTATTTTGAGATTCTTATAAGGTATATGAAGAGCTCAATCTGCTTTTTTAAAAATCATGTTCCATGATATAGAACAATTATCTGTAATTATTTACCAACCTTTTTTTTTTTGCAGTTTTTGGCTGGGGTCAGGTTTAAACCTGCCACCTCCAGTATATGGGGCCGGTGCCATACTCCTTTGAGCCACAGGCGCCATCTTATTTTCCAACCTTTTTGTGGAAACTTTTTTCAGGTTTTGGTTATTATGTGTACAAAGTAAGCTGCTATGAACATTCACATATATATCTTTGTATATATGTATACCTTTTTTTCTTGAATAAATACCTAGAGTTGAATGGCCAGATTTTAAGTGTATGTTTACTCTTTTAAGAAGTTATCAAATTTGTTGTAGCATTTTATATTCCCTTCATTAGTGTATAAAAAATCCAGTTTCTACACATCTTTGTCAGCATGTAGCATGTCGGTATTTTTTATCCTATCCATTCTATGTAATGAATGGATATGTAATATCTCATCACAATTTTAATGTACATTTTCTTATTTCTTTGCTGACAGGGATGCTGAACATCTTTCCAAGCGCTTCTTGCCATTGGTGTAGCTTACATGAAGTGTTTTGCTTTCAGATTTTTAAAGTGAGTTGTTTACTTTCTTATTTTTGAGCTTTGAGTTTTTAAAATATGTTCTTCATACAAGCACTTCATCAAATACATATTTTGTGTTCTTTCTCCTTAGGATTGCTTTGTCTATTCAGGCAACTTAAGATTTTTTTTTTCCTAATTCTGTGAAAAATCATTTTGGTATTTTTGTCAGAGATTGCATTGAATCTATAAATAACTATGGGCAGTGTGGGCATTTTAACAATATTGATTATTTCAATTCATGACCCTGGGATGTTTTTCCATTGGTTTGTGTTACCAATGATTTCTTTATTCAGGGTTTTTTCTATTTTTTTTTTTTTTTTACAACAGAGTCTCACTTTGTCACCCTTAGTAGAGTGCCATGGGATTACAGGTGCCCACCACAATACCTGACTGTTTTTTTTTTTTAAGGAGTGGTGTCTTGCTTTTGCTCAGGCTAGTCACATACTCCTGAGCTCAAGCAATCCACCTGCGTGGACTCTCAGAGTGCTAGGATTAGAGGCATGAGCCACCACTCCCACCCCTCTGAAGTTCTTCTTAAAGAGATCTTCCATCTCTCAGTTAAATTTATTCCTAGGTATTTTATTTTACTTTTAGTAGCAATTGTAAGTGGTACTGAATTTTTGATTTAATAAATCAAGTTGGCTGTTATTAATATATAGAAATGGTACTGAATTTTGTACATTCATTTTATAACCTGGGACTTTAGTTAGTTTATCTTTCAGAGGAGTCTTTGGGGTTTTTTGGTTATAAAATCATATCATCACAAATAGAGACAGTTTTACATAGTGATTTTATATAGTGATTTGGATTCCCTGTTTCTTTTTTATTTTATTTTTATTTTGCTTAATTGTTCTGGCTAGGACTTGCTGCAGTATATTGAAGTGATAAAAGTGGGCATCCTTGTCTTGTTCCAGTTCTCAGGGGGAATGCTTTCAACTTGACCCCATTCAGTATGACGGTGGCCGTGTATTCCTCATAACATGGACTTTATGTTTTAAGGTATATTCCTTCTATGCCTAACTTGATAAAGGTCTTTATCATGAAAGTGTGCAGGATATAATTGAATACTTTTTCTGCATCTATTGAGATGATCATTTGGTTTTTTGTTTTTATATCTCTTTATTTGGAAAATTACATTTATTATTTTGTGCATGTTGAATTATCCTTTCATTCTTGGAATGAAATGCACTTTATCATGGTGAATTTATTTATTTATTTTTGACGTCCTGTTGGATTTGATGTCCTGGTATTTTGTTGGTAAGTTTTAGACTTTTGTTCATGAGGAATACTGGTCCACAGTTTTCTATTTTTGTTGTGTCCTTGCTGGCTTTGGTAGCTGGGTGATAACTAGCTTCACAGAATGAGTTAGGGAGGATTTCCTTCTTCTTGACATTATGAAACAGTTTCAGTAGGATAGTACCAGTTCTTTTTTGTAGATCTGGTAACATTTGGCTGTGAATTCACTGGTATTGGGCATGATTATTTATTTACTACTTGATATTGGTTTGTTCAGAATTTCTATTTCTTCCTGATTTTAGTTTAGAAGGTTGTATTTTTCCAGGAAAATATCCATTTCTTATATATATTTTCTAGTTGTGTGAGTAGTATTCATAGTAGTCTCAGATAATTTTTTTGTAATTTTGTGGTATCAGTTATAATGTTTCCTTTTTTCCATTTCTGAATTTTTTTTCTTTGAGGCAGAATTTCACTTTGTTGCCCTTGGTAGAGTGCCGTGGCGTCACACAGCAACTTCCAGCTCCTGAGCTTAAGGGATTCTCTTGCTTCAGCCTCCCGAGTAGCTAGGATTACAGGCGCCCACCACAATGCCTGGCTAATTTTTTGGTTGCAATTCGCCGGGGCCAGGTTTGAACCTGCCACCCTCGGTATATGGGGCTGGCACCCTACTCACTGAGCCAAAGGTACCACCCCATTTTTTCTGACATAGAGTCTAGCTTCGTTGACCTGGGTAGAGTGCTGTGGCATCATAACTTGCAGCAACCTCTAACTCTTGGGCACAAGTGATTCTCTTCCCTCAGTCTCTCTAGTAGCTGGGACTACAGGTGCCTGGCTATTTTTAGAGGGGTCTTGCTCTTGCTCAGGCTGGTCTTGAACCTGTGAGCTCAGGTAACCCACCTGTCTCAGCCTTCCAGAGTGCTGGGATTACAGGCATGAGCCACCACACTTGGCCTTGTATTTCATTTCTTTATAAGTCAAAAAATGTTTTTGTTTAGTTAGAAGTGGTTTTTGCATCTTTTGTGAAGATCATCTTATTTTTTATTTTTGGTTGATTGATTTGGGTTTTTTTTTTATTTTTGTATCTACATCTAGTTAGTATAGATTTCTATGACTTTCTTTCTTTTTATGATAGCACATCCATATCTGTGGTTTTGCATTCCGAGTTTTCAGTTAATTGTGGTCAACCACAGTCTAAAAATCTTAGATGGAAAATTCCAGAAATAATTAACCAATCAGTTTTAAATTGTGCCTCACCGAGAGCATGAATCATTGTTTTGCCAAGTGTATCCACACCAGTCCACTTAGCAATTACTTAGTAATTAGGCCAACTGTTGTAGTGTCACAGGGCTCGTGTTCAAGTAACCCCTATTTTGCTTAATAATGGCACCCAAAGAAAGACAACTGTTGCTGGTATATTTTTGTAATTGTTCTATTTTATCATTAGTTATTCTTATTAACCTCTTACTGTGCCTAAATTATAAATTAGATTTTATCATAGGCATATATGTACAGAGAAAACAAACATTGTATAGGTAGGGTTTGGTACTTGTCTCAGTTTTGATTATACTCTGGGAGTCTTGAAACATGCCCCCAACAGATAAAGTGTGGGGGATGTCAAAATAGGAACTCATTTATTACAAATTTCCTCCTCCAAATATAGACCTTCTAAGTGAACATGCTTGTTTCTCTTCAGTTTTCGATGCTTCCAGGCAAGTACTTTCTGTATCCTATACAAAATTTACAGGCATTGTCAACAGTGGGCTCAGTATAATAGAATTGCATTCAGTCACTACTGGATGAAGAAGTCTTTTGTGCTTGCTGTTTATGTTTTTTTCTGATCTTTCTCTGAATTTCAAACTCTCGTGTTTTAGCCATCATTTTTCACTTAGTCTGCATTTTTCTGACAACCTCATTGACACTTGAATGTGCTACATTTAATCTACATGAGCTGAGGAACCAAAACTTCTGGCCTAATAGAATTTGGTCTTAATTAAGAGTAGATGGTCTCTGAGACTTTCCTGTTTTTCTAAAGATTATGACCTTAATTACATATTTTGGCTGCATGAAAGTTTTATTTAATGGCTTCCAGGGTTTTATTTTTGCTGTCTTTTCAATTAGAAAATTCCATAGGAAACTTGCCTAAGGAAGATGTTTTGCTTATACGTGAACACAAGCTCACTCAGACCTGCAGGGGTGTTTTTTAAAACTTGAGCCAAATTACATAGCCTCTCTCAACTGCCTGATAGAAATGTGTGCAGAAAAACTCTTATTGATTTATTTTTATTAATTATCCAAAGAACATAATGATTTATGCATATTGGTTAGGCTGAGTATGTAGGATGTAAACTAAAATTTATTTTCAAATATTGATAACCCAGGGTAGGTTTTTGAGTAAAGATTTATTGCTAATCTTACAACAATATTTTTTATAAAATGCAACACATGCTATTTTCTTTTTAAAAGATGTTCATAGGATGACCTTGTAAGTGAAAAGGCTTAAAAGGTTTTATGGCTATGAATTATTTTCACTAATACTTGAGTACATAACATATATATACTAGAAGTGCTGAGTTTATTTGTTCAATCAATATAAGCTGACATAGCTTATTAAAAATTTTGTTCAGTTTCTCAACTTTTCTGTTCATATTTGATTGCAGAACATTCTGTATTTTTTGAACTGAGCTAAATTTGAGGCTTATAGATTTACCAACACTCTTTATACTTTTGAACCTTGCCATTTGATTCTACAAAAATGTATGTCCTTTTTGTTTCAGTGCATGATAACATTATTGGGTAAGTGCTTTGACTTTGGTTTTATTCGAACATCTAATCCACATGGATGGATGAACGTGACATCTCCATTCAACCACACATATCTGTATATTTCTCAAGGTGGTTATTTTTGAAGATGGCTGACTGGAGCTAGCTTTCAACAGAAGCTCCCATCTAGAGGGAGAGACAATGGCCAGAAAGAACCCAATAAAGCTGAAGGTCTGGAGCAAAGCTGAGAGAGAAGATTGATAACTGCATGACATCTCTGCTGAGGCAAACTGCAACTCCAAGGAAATAAATTTCAGGTACAAAACTCATCCCAAAGAGGATGAGTGTCCATCCCCTCCCCCAAGAGAGTCGCTTGCCACAAGAACTCTATAACTCTATAAGCCAGTTGTGATCTGAAGACCTTTTGTCTCTCCCCACAGGAGCAAGTTGCTGGAGGCTGGGACTCCTCCTTCCCCAGAGAGACCCTGCTGTGAGCCTGGGAATTCTCCAGCTTGGCATGGAAAGTTGAACAAAAATTTTCCTGGCCATTTTGATCTCCCAGTCCACCCTTCCCCCCTAGCCTAGTGATCTAGAAGTCCAACCCCTGCAGAGACCAGAATTAATGCAGTTCTATGCTAGGACTGGGCATAGCAAGGGCCTGAGAGGATGTGTCTCAGGAGGCACACTCCCCAGTTTCCATTGAGAACCTGAGGTAGTCAGGCTTCAGTTCCCCCTGCCAACTCGTGGCAAAGTGTGCCAAGGAGGCGTTGACTCTCCTTTGTCTCTGGCAGGTGCAGATTCCCAGAGCATTTGCTTATTGGAGAGAATTGGGCCACAACCCCATGGAGTTACCAGTGTCTGGGTGTGGCAGAGGTGCAAGGTGGGGAAGGAAGCACCAGTCCCCCTGGACTAACTCTTTTACTGGGCAGTCTTTTCTGACTTCACAGAGCACTGGAGCAAGTCACACTTGAGCTGTCAGTGGACCCCTACTGTCTGGTTGCCGGAGACTTTTTGAACTCTCCCACTTGATCTGTATTTGTACTAACTGGGACAAATGGTTTGGAACTCTTGACCTGGGCTGATCACCTGGGAACTCTCGAGGTTATACCCTGGTTGTGTTGTAGTGGGAGGGTATGATTCTCCTCTTCCAATTGTTCTCCATAGGGGGTGGAGTCTGAGTTGCTTATATTTCTCAACAGCCAAGATTTCAGCCCAAAGCCACTGACTCCCTAGGATTGGACATAGTCTAGCTGAATACAAGACAGAGCCACCTAGTCCCATCATACCAAGCAGGTCCCCGGAGTCTCAGGCTGTATATTGCACAGGACTTTTGTAAAGCTTTAGGGGAAAAAGCCAGTCACCAGTCCCTGCTCTTTGGTAAAGGGCTAGTTAATTTATAACTACAGGAACTCTCAATCCAATTTCACCTTACCAGCTTCTCTAGCCAAATGGTGAAAAATAACCATGGGGTGGAATTAGCAGAAAAACTCTGGCAACATGAATAATCAGAGTAGATCAACTCTCTCAAGAAATGACAAAGGAGACACAATAGAAGATTCCATTCATAAACAAATGGCTGAGATGTCAGAAATCAAGTTTATAATTTGGATGGCAAATAAGATTAATAGAATGGAAGTAAAGATGGAATTAGAAATTCAAGGAGTAATTTAAAAGTTGTCTCAAGAATTCAAAGACAAAAATCTCCAAAGGTTTTGAGGCAAGAATTTGCAACCCTCAAAGATCTGAGAAATATAGTAGAATCCCTTAGTAACAATGGAGTAGGCAGAAGAAAGGCTCTCTGACATTGAAGACAAAGCTCTTGAATGATCCCAAACACTCAAAGAGGCAGAGAAGTGGACAGCAAAAACAGATCACTCCCTGAGAGTGTTGTGGGACTGCTCCAAAGGAGCAAACATTTGCCTTATAGGAATTCCTGAAGAAGAGAATGTTCCTAATAGCACAGATGCTCCAATCCTAGATATAGTAGAGGAGAGTTTCCCAAGCATGGCAAGAGACTCTGAAATTCAGATAGAAGATTCCCAGAACCCTAGAAAAACTCCATCAAAATAAACCATCTCCTAGACACATTATAAGTAACTTTGCCGAAGTTAACATGAAGGAGAAAATTCTGCAAGTAGCCAAACATAAGAAAATCATAACCTACACAGGGAAGAATATTAGAACGACTGCAGATCTCTCTGCTGAAACTTTTCAAGTCATAAGAGGATGGTCATTGACCTTAAATCTCCTAAAACAAAAAAACTTTCAGCCCAGGATCCTGTACCGAGCTAAACTGAGTTTCATTTGTAATGGAAAAATCAAGTACTTTAATGACATACACGTCAAAGAAATTTGCCATAACTAAACCAGCTCTTTAGGATGTACTCAGACCCATCCTCCACAATGACCAATGCAATGCTCTACCACCACAGTAAGCTTACTCAGAAATTTTTGATCAAAACCCAATATCCACAATGGTGAAGGGATTAACAACGTCCACTGGACTTTCGAAAAATCTGGTGCCTAAAACACTACCAGGTTTATCAATACTCTTAATTAATGTGAATGGCTTAAATTGTCCTCTAAAGAAGCACAGGTTGGCTGACTGGATTCATAAACTCAGACTGGATATCTGTTCAATACAAGAATCTCATCCTACATTAAAGGATAAAAATAGACTCAGGGTGAAAGGACAGTCTTCTATAATTTAGGCAAATGGAAATCAGAAAAAAACAGGGATTGCTATTTTATTCACAGATACGATAGGCTTTAAACTATCAAAGGTAATGAAAGATAAGGATGGTCACTGCATATTTGTCAAAGGAAACACTCAACATGAAGAGATTTCAATTATGAATATTTATGCACCCAACCAGAATGTGCCTCAATTTATAAAGGAGACCCTTACAGACATGAATGACTTGATATCTTCCAGCACCATAGTAGTTGGAAATTTTAGCACCCTTTAGCAGTGTTAAATAGATCCTCCAGGAATAAACTAAGCAAAGGAATTTTAGACGTAAATTTGACCCTATATCGAATGGACTTAGGAGACATCTACAGAATATTTCATCCCAACAAAAGGGAATACACATCTTTCTCATCAGCCCATGGAACTTCCTCCAAAATTGATCACATCTTAGGTCACAAGTCTAACTTCAGCAAATTTAAAGCAATAGAAATTATTCCTTTTTTTTTTTTTTCGGATCATCATGGAATAAAGGTTGAATTTAATAACAACAGGAATCTTCATACTCCTATAAAGACATGGAAGATAAATAATCTTATGCTAAATGATAGCTGGGTCATAGATGAGATTAAAAATGAAATTACCAAATTTTTGGAAAAAAACAATAATGACATGAATTATCAGAACATGTGGGATACTGCAAAGGCAGTTCTAAGAGGGAAATTTATAGTGTTGCAAGCCTTCTTCAAGAGATCAGAAACAGAGGAAGTCAACAACTTAATGGGCCATCTCAACCAACTAGAAAAGGAAGAACATTCCAACCCCAAGCCCAACAGAAGAAGAGAAATAACCAAAGTTAAAGCAGAATTAAATGAAATTAAAAACAAAAGAATTATTAAACAGATCAATGAATTAAAAATTTATTTTTTTGAAAAGTTTAACAAAAATTGACAAACCTTTGGCTAACCTAACCAGAAACAGAAAAGCACAATTCCTGATATCTTTAATCAGAAAGAATGAAGGTTAAATAACAACAGATACCTCAGAAATTCAAAAAATCCTTAATAAATACTATGAAAAACCTCTATTCTCAGAAATATGAAAATCTTCAGGAAATAGACCAATACCTGGAAACACACCACCTTCCAAGACTTAGCCAGAAAGAATTGGAAATGTTGAATAGACTTATATCAACTACTGATATAGCATCAGCTATATGAAATCTCCTCAAAAAGAAAAGTCTGGGACCAGATGGCTTCACTTCAGAATTCTACCAAAACTTAAAAGAGGAGCTAATACCTATATTACATAACCTTTTCCAAAAAATAGAAAAAGAAGAACTACTTCCCAGCTCATTCTGTGAAGCCAATATCACCCTGATTCCCAAACTAGGAAAAGACCCAACAAGGAAAGAAAATTTTAGACCAATATAATTAATGACTATAGATGCAAAAATATTCAATAAGATCTTAGCAAACAGTATCCAACAACACATGAAACAAATTATACACGATGACCAAGTTGGTTTTATCCAAGGGTCTCAAGGTTGTGATTCAAAGAAGAATAGATAGATGGATGGATAGATAGATAGATGTAGTTTCAAAAATAGCTTCCCCCCTCAAGACCAAAATGAGGAAGCACATTTGGAATATAAAAATGAATGCAGGCAATATTTTATTTTTATTTATTTTTATTGCTGGGGATTCATGGGGGGTACAAATACCCAGATTAGATTGATTGCATTTGTTAGATAAAGCCCTCTTATAATTGTGTTCCACACCCAAAAGGTGTGTCACACACCATGACTCCTGCCCCCCTCCTTCCCCCATTCCCTTACTCCTTCTGTCTCTCTGCTCTCCCCTGTTCTCACACCTCCCTCCTTTCTTCTCTCTGCTCTCCTCTTCCCCCACCCCTCCCTCCTTCCCTCTTTGCTCTCCCCTTCCCCCACCTAGGCAATTTTTTATTAACTAAGAGGGGGCCCCTAGTGGAAAATATTGAGACACTTGAGAGAAAAGATTACAAGAAGCATATTCTATGTTTCTAGTGAAAGGAACATAGTATGTACAAGGCATCAATATGTTAATTTACCTGGAGGAATTATTGAAAGATTATAAGATTATGACACTACATAAACACATATTTTATATCTGAAAGGCAAGTGTAGTATTCTGAGATTTGAGTATTGCTTAAAAGAATAGCTTGGAAAGAAAAGAAAAAAGGAGTTTGGAATTGGCAGGAGATTATGCTTAAGTGTTAGCCTACTCACACTCAGACACAGACCAATGGATCAGAACAGAGAACCCACATATGAAACCATTCTCCTGTTGCCATTTGATTTTTGACAAAGCAGACATAAATATGCAGTGGGGAAAAGAATCCCTATTTAATAAATAGTGCTGAGAAAATTGGATAGCCACATGTAGAAGACTGAAACAGGATTCATATCTCTTACCATTCACAAAATTAATTCATGATGGATAACAGACTTAAATCTAAGGCATGGAACTATAAGAATTCTAAAAGAAAAATTTGAAAAAACTCTTATAAACATTGAGTTAGGAAAAAAAAATTTTTTTTTGCAGGTTTTTGTCAGATTTAAACCCGCCACCTTGGTTATATGGGGCTGGTGCCCTACTCCATTGAGCCACAGGTGCCACCCAGGAAAAAAGTTTTTATAAGACCCTGAAGGCAATCACAGAAAAAGCAAAATGAACTAATGGGACCTGATTAAATTAAAAATCTTGGCACAGCCAAGAAAACATTGATAGAGTGAACAGACAACCTACAGAACGTAAGAAAACATTTGCTTGCTATACATCTGATGAAGGGCTAATAACCAAAATTTATTAAAAACTCATGAGAAGAGCTGGGCATGGTGGCCCAGCCTGTAATCTTAGCACTCTGGGAGGCTGAGGAGAGTGAATTGCTTGAGCTTACAAGTTCAAGTCAAGAATGACACCCTGTCTGTAAAATAGCCAGGCATTGTTGTGGGCGCCTGTAGTCGTAGGTACTTGGGAGGCTGAGGCAAGAGGATGACTTGAGCCCAAGAGTTTGAAGTTGCTGTGAGCTATGACGCCAAGGCACTCTACAAAGAGTGACAAAGTCAGACTCTGTCTCAAAAAACAAAACAAAACAAGTCATGAGAATAAGCAAGAAGACATCAAACAAATTCATTAAAAAGTAAGTAATAGACACAAACAGAAGTTTTTCAAAAGAAACAGTCTAATGGCCAATAAACATATGAAGAAATGCTCAACATTATTAATCATTAGGGAAATGAAAATCAAAACCACAATGAAATATCACCTAATTCCAGGAAAAATGGCTTTTAGCCAAAAATCCCCAAACAGCAAATCCTGGTACAGATGTGAAGAGAAAGAAACACTAATACACTCTTGGTGAGTTGCAAAATAGTACAATCTCTCTGGAAGGTTGTATGAAGATACTTCAGATAACTAAAAGTAGATCTATCATTTGATCCAATACTCTTATTACTGGGTATTTACTCAAAGGAAAAAAAGTTATTCTATACATAAAAATGAAAAACACTTGCATTTGTATGTTTATAATACCACAATTCACCATCACAAAGATGTAAAAAACCCAAGTGCCCATCAGTACATGAGTGGGTTAATAAAATGTGGTATCTGTATGTCACAGTATATTACTGAGCCATACCAAAAAAATTGGTGGACTAATACCTTTTTATAATAACCTGGAAGGAACTGAAGACCATCTTCCTAAGTGTGGGAGGTAGACAGGCTGAATTCCTCGGAGACCTTCCCACTCAGGGTAACATGCCTAGTCAGGGGAATGTCTATGTGACTATCCCTGCATGGGGAAATCAGCAGTGCAGGCAAGCTGAGACCATCAATTAGTAGCTTAGGGTAGAGAAACTGAGAAGTCTGCCTGAGGAAACGAGGCTTATTCTCCCCCTTCTCTCTCTGTCCTGGTTGCACTGTTACCTGGCCTCTCCAGATGTTGCATTACCCTATATCCCTGTTTTATGCTTTACTCAACCTTCCTGGGGGTTGTAATCCCCCCTCTCTCATTCTTAACCTTGAGTGCTACCTACTGACTACTGTGCATCCGTGCACATATACTTTCCTATGTACCCAATAAAAAGGTTCTGGAAACAGGACAGGTGCTGCATTGTTCTCGTGCTGCCACCAGGCATATGAAACAGTATACGCCCTTACAGACTTCCAGATCTATGCACTAAGTTTGGTGTAAGGTTTTTTTCTTTTCTCAGCACTGTCTCCCTTGCTGGCCACTATCTCAGGTTGGGATCCACTAGACACTCAACACCTAAGTGAAGTATCACAAGAATGGGAAAACAAACATCACATGTGCTCACCTTTAAAGTGAGACAAAATGTTCAACATGCATGTGTACCTACAGTAGTAAAGCTCAACAGAAGTCGAGCAGGCGGAAGGAAGGCTTGGGTAAATTCACACCTGATGGGCACAACACACATTCTCAGGAGGACAAACACAATATAACTTTGGCTCAAACTATGCAAAAGTAATGCATGTAACCAACATATTTTTACTCTTGTAAAATTCTGAAATAAAAAAATTAAAATTAAAAACAATACAAAAATAAAACAAATATGAAGAACTGAATTCTGACAAAAATCTGAGTGGAATTGAAAGCAAATTCATCTCCAGATCTTGAAGGGAAGAGCTCAGCCTTGCTGACAACTTCATTTTGGCCTGTGAGACCATAAATACTCCTGTCTATTTCTAACCCTTGGAAAATATAAGGTAATACATGTGTGTTGTTTAAGGCACTAAATTTGTGGTCATTTGTTACATAGTAATAGATAACCAATAGAGTCTACTATATATTCCATGTGAAGTATTGAAACATGCAAATGAATGGACCACTGTCACTTCTTTTGAGATGTTTAGCATGGTAAATAAGATGCCTAAACACCAAATATAATTATAATGTATTAAATGAAAAGATAGTAGTTGTTTATAAAATGCTATGGGAATGAAGATCTGTGGCAGTGAATTCTGCCTAGGGAAATCAGGAGAGACCTTTCAGAGACTGTGAGTGTTGGATTCTGTAATGAAAAAATAATATATAACAGCAACCAACAACATTACTAGGTGAAAGAGACACAAATCGTTACTGCATGAATATTCAAAACCTTAAAAAAACGATTGAAGGCACAGAAGGGCAGCTTCAATTTTATAATAAATTAACTGGTATGAGTGTAGCTTAGTGTTTGGGGAAATAGTTCTGTCTCAGACGAGCCATTTTATTATGTTGCAGAAAGAGTTTCTCCAAGCAGGTTTGGATTGAGCAAGGCTGATCATCAATGAGTAATTTGACTGAATTTCTGTGATGTGCTCAATAGAATCACTAGCTCAGAAAAGTAAGTTTTAAGCCTTTCAAATTACTTTATCAGGTAAAAATTAGATTCATCTGAGACTGACTTTAAACTCCAATAACAGTGACCTTAATAAAATAGGAATTTATTTCTCTGTCATATAAAGGTTTTGAGGTTAGCAGTTGGCTGTGACTGATTATGGTGGCTCTATGGTATCAGGAGCCTGGATTTTGGTGGCTCTGAAGCACCTGTAGCTTGTATTTGCAAAGTTATTTCATGTTCTAATTGTCTGTTGGAACTACAGGGTTTATATCTATATTACACCTAGTGAAAAGGAGTGAGGATGGTTATGTTAATCCTACCCTCATGGTTCAGTGCCTGTAGCTCAAGTGGCTAGGGCACCAGCCACACACATGGGAGTTGGTGGTTTTGAATCCAGCCCAGGCCCTCCAAACAAGGACAACTACAATTTAAAAATACCCGGGCATTGTGGCAGATGCCTGTAGTCCCAGCTACTTAAGCCCAAGAGTTTGAGGTTGCTGTGAGCTGTGATGGCATAACACTCTAGCTAGGGCAATAGCTTGAGACTCTGTCTGAAAAACAAAAAAAAAGAAAAAATCCTACCCTCACGTCCCAGCAAGGTTTTCATCCAGAATTTTGTACATATCTTTTTTACTTCTATATCATGATTAGACCTTATTCACATATTCACATAACTGCAAAGAAGCCTGGAAAATGTAATACTATTTCAGATGACCATGTATACTATTAAAAGTCAAAGATTCTATTACTGAACAGTATAAAAGTTATGTTCCTTTCACCTAGGATTAATCATTGTTATATTTTCTTACAGTTTTAAATTTAAGTTTATTTTGAGGAAAGCTTAGATATAATTTAATATCATAATGGTGTTTAGAAGTACTGTTAAAATACCATTTTCCAGAATTTTTAACTTCAGGAGGTAAAGGGTCACTGAACAATGAATTGGAAGAAAGTATAGGTGTGCTAAAAACTATATTTATATAAAGACTAAATAATAGTTATTTGTTTTCAAGAAGACAGCATAAGATATGCTATTTTCTAGGATATCATGTTGTTTCTTCACCTTTAAGCAGTAGACATTCAGAAAAACTAGTTCATAGTTTTAAAGTACATTACTCACTATAATTAGAATCCATGCTATGGAAGTTGATAGATGAGAATTTCAAAACAGTTTGTATAAAATGCAAAGAATTGATTCTAGTAAGTCTAACATGGCTGGAGATGCCTCAGACTTTTATGGAGGCTGTGGTGAATATAATATATAAGCAGGTTTTTAAACTAAATATTTCTTATTTAGAAATTGAAAGTTGGTTTGTAAGGATGGATGCCTTTGACTAGCTACTTAGATGAGTATTGGCTAAACCTGCTTCAGAAATGGAGGACACTGAAACCAACTAGAAAAGGTTATCCCATAGTAGCCTTGAAAAATAAGAGCTTCAGAAATAGGATAAATGTTGAAAATTAGCAGCATAATAGTTATTTGAGGGAGCAGAACAAACTTGGAGCTTTTTTCAAAGCTCCATCTCCAGAAAATTGTAAATATTTGACATACTTGGTAGATTGTTGGACTTGTCCTTATTTTCTGAGTTGGTATATCTTTGACCCAAATCAAAGCTCACTCAATGAGGAAAGTCCTCTTTCCAGGATATTTGCCAAAATCATTCATTGCCAAGAGTTTAAGAGCTCTTGGTTTTTTTCTGCAGATGATCTACATGCTATGGTTTTGGCCCTCATCAAGTGGAAAGTTTCTCAACTTTAATTTTCAGTCTGGATTGTGTAAGCTGAATGTATCGAGATATTTATGGTCTTGGTTGTTGTCCGTGCTGTTAACCATCAGTCCTCTTTAGTGTTTTTAAAATTTTTTTATGTACTTATTTTTTTGAAGACAGAATCTCTCTCTGCTGCCCAGGCTAGAGTGCCATGGAGTCAGCCTAGCTCACAGTAAGTAATCTCAAACTGGGATCATGTAATATTCCTGCCTCAGCTTCTCATTATAGGCATCTGCCACAATGCTGGCTATTTTTTCTATTTTTAATAGAGATGGTGTCTCACTCTTGTTCATGCTGGTCTTGAACTCCTGAGCTCAAGCAATCCTCCCACCTCAGCCTCCCAGCGTTCTTGGACTACAGGCCTAAGCTGTTGCACTTTGGTCCTCTTTAATTAGGATATGAAGAAGATGAATTGGCTTTTCACATATTGATTGTCTGCTACTTCAGACTTTATCTTCTATATTGCTTTATCCCTTTTTAAAATGAGTTATCCAATTGTTGACTGTAGATTTATTTTGGGCATTGTCCCCATAACCTCTTTGTAAAGAATCAATAATTTTGCCATTCTTCCACCCAAGCTTCACTATAAATTTGATGTTTGTTCTTGCTTCAATTGTATCAGAATTCATGTTGCTCTGATGGAGGCTTTTTGCAAACTGATTTCTTATTTTTCTTAGCGCCTTAAACTAGATCCTGTTTAGATATGTTATAACAAGTTAATGCAAGTTTCTTTTGGTGAAAAAGAAAAGATTGAAATCCATGCATAGTTTTTTCATAATAGGCATTTTCCATGAACTTTTAATTTTATTTATTTATATTTTGGAGACAGAGTCTCACTCAGTCAACTGTGGGGTTGAGTGCCTGGCATCATTGCTCACAGCAACCTCAAACTCTTGGGCTTCAGCTTCCCAAGTAGCTAGAACTATAGGCACTTGTCCTAATGCCTGGTTAGTTTGTCTATTGTTAGTAGAGATAAGGTCTCACTTTGCTCAGGCTGGTCTTGAACTCTTGAGCTCATGCCATCAACCCGTCTCAGCCTCCTAAAGTGCTATGATTATAGGCCTAAGCCATCATGTCCAGACCCTTCCATGAACTTTTTGAAGACCCCTAATATCTATTTAAAATAGAAGAAGGCAGTGTTGGAAGAAGAAACAACAGAAAGAAATAAGAGAGAAAACAAATAGCAAAATTACAGATATAAATCTTATAAAATAAATAATAATATTAAGTTAAATTATGAATACACCACAAAAGGGTAGAAATTTGACAGAATGGATTAAAACAAACATTATTAAGCAAAGGGTGGTTATGGGAAAAGTTATACCCTGCAAACAGTAAATAAAAGAGAACAGAAGTACCTACATTAATATTAGATAAAATGACTCTAAACAAAAATTATGATTGTAAATAAATAATGACATTTATAATGATAAAAGTTCCAATCTAACATGAAGCCATAACAATGTAAACACATATACGTAGTATACACCTTACCACAGAGCTCTATCATACACGAAACAATAACTAATTAAGTAGAAATAGACAATTCAAACATAATAGTTGCAGATTTCAGTATCCTACTTCCAACAATAGATGGAACCAGGCAGAAGATCAGCAAGACAATAAAAGATGTGAACCACACGAAAAACCAACTAGATTTAACAGACATCTATAGAACACCTCATGCCACATCACGTGGAGCATTCTTCAGCAAAGACCATATGTTGTGTCATAAGACAAGCCAGAATAAGTTTAAAAGAACTGAAATCATGCAAAAGTGTGTTTTCTGGCCACAGTGGAATGAGATATGAAATTAAAAATCGAAAACAGAAGTAAATTTGGGAAATCTACAAGTATATGGAAATTAAATAATATATTTCTAAATGATTCAAAGGAGAGATTAAAAGAAAACACTGAGATGAAAAAAAGATAATATAAGATACCAAAACTTATGGAATGTAGCAGTGGTCAGAGGGGATTTAGTGGCTGTAAATGTCTATATGTGAAAGGTAGAAAGAGATTATATTCATGACGTTACTTTAGGAAACTGGGGGGAGGGGGTATGATTTAAACACAAGGCAGAAAGAAATAAAACAGTAACAACAATAGTCTATAAATAATAACACAAAGTCCTTATCAAATTACTAGCAAATGGAATCCAGCAACATACAAAATGTATTATGTTTACATTATATATGTGAGATTTATCCAAGTAGTGCAAGTTATTTTAATATGCAAAAACTAATGTAATAGGCCACATTAATAGAATAAAGAACAAAAAGTACATGGTCATCTTGATATAAAAAAATTGATAGAATAAAGCACTCTAGTCTTAGTGCTCAATATAAAGCACTGAGTCTTAGTGCTCAGTGACCTAAGAGTGGAATTTCTTAGTTCTTCAAGGACATATTGAATATCATATTTATTATTGAAAGATTAATGTATTTACCCCAAGATCACCATTGCATTTTAGTTTACACTAGACTTTTTTAGCCATGCAATTAGAAAAAAAGAAACAGAACGAAAATGGGAAGGGACACTAAGAAAGGGGCTTTAAGTTGGAACGGAAGAAATCCTGGCTTGCTGAGCAAAGAGGTCTGGATTGCCCTCAGCAACTCTCTCCCCCCAAAGGGGAAAAGAATGTAAGTGTGTGGTAACCTAGGTAACCAACGACCAATGGAAAGAGACAATAATCAATGACCAATAGAAAAGGTCAATAATTCCAGGAGGCACAAAGAGGCCAATGAAAGAGTTGCAAGCAAGTTCAAACTGAGAGAAAGAGGGTATTTATACTCTGTAGGCCTTTGCATTTCTGTCTTCCTCACTTCTTCTTCATGAGAAAGACCTATTTCTGACTCTACTTGGAAGTGCTCGAAGCTTTCTTTGTTCTTAAAGGAAATTTGTTTTTGTTACACTGAAACTCAAACAGGTTACTTTTACTTTCTGTTCACACTGCCTGTACTGCTCCAGTTTTATTTTCAGTTTCCACTCACTCTTGCTTTTGATTACTACTGTGCCTCAGTTGAACTTTCTGATGCAGCTGAGTAATCTAACCAGGTTAACTGGTTTGGGGAATCAGGATCCCTGACCCCCAACAGGAAGGAAGGAAGGAAGGAAGAAGGAAGGGAGGAAGGAAGGAGGGAAGGAAGGAAGGAGGGAAGGAAGGAAAGAGGGAAGGAAGGAAGGAAGGAAAGAGGGAAGGAAGGAAGGAAGGAAGGAAGGAAGGAAGGCAGGCAGGCAGGCAAGTTTCCAGACTGAAAAAGAAGAAGTGAAACTGTCTCTATTCTCAGATGATGATATTATATACATATAACAAGTCCTAGGGAACCCATAGAAAACTACTAAAATTGGTAAACAATTTCAGGAAGTTTCAGGACACAAGATCAATATACAAAAATCAATTGTATTTCTATACACTGGCCATGAAAATTTTGAAAATGAAATTTAAAGAATTAATTTGTAACAGCATCAAATAAAATAAATAGTATGAATACATTAAAAGAGGCATAAGACTTTTTGCACTAATATATATAAAACATTGTTGGACAAAATTAAAAAAGAGGTAAACATGCAAAAGGACATCCTCACTGATGGATTAGAAGGAAATATCTCAAAGATGGCATTACTTCTCAAATTCATCTACAGATTTTATACATTTCCTTTTCTTTTAAGAAATTGAGAAGTTGATCCCAAAATTCATATCGAAAATACAAGGGATACAAACAGGTTTAATAAGTGACAAAAGACTATTTTACAAAAAGGAAACCATCGTATTTTGGAGACTTCTCTACAGCGACCTTTCTCCAACTTTGGGAGGCTTTAGGATTGAGATTGATTATAATTCGAAGAGTAAATTTAAGAATAAATATTAAATGGTTATGCTTTCCCTCTTCTTTCTACTGCATGCAAGTTTTGAGTTTGGTTCAGGAACAATAAAGTAAGTGGCTGGTATAAAACAGAACAGAGATTAGGGCTCAAGGACCACTGAAGTGTATTTACAAAATTCTGCTCATGGAGTCTCCCTGAGATGAACTGGCAAGCCCTTCTCACCATGGAACTAAGTGCAGTATTTTGATTTGTAAAATGTGTCCTCATGCTCTGCAGTTCCTCTTAGCAGCCCAGTGAGAGAAATACAGGCTGCTGCCTCAGAATTTAACTGACAGAAATGAATAATGCTCATTCAGAGAAATGACCTGCATTTTGTCAGATGCCATGCTCTGCACAGCCTCCTCTCAATGGGACAGCCAGACAGCGTGCAGTGCCATAGTGCACAAGGTTAGCAGCTGGGAAAGAAAGCAGAGCAAGCCAAGGTTGGGGTGCAATCCAGTGAGGAAAGATGGATGTGAAGATTCCTAGTGCTGGAGAAATAAGTACTGTACTCTACCAGGCCCTGAGTTGATGCTGTTCATTATAATTCAGGTTCTGGAGGAAGACTCTGTCTTTATACTCCTGGTCGTTAAAGTCAGCCATGACTTAGGTGCAGGGTAGGGAATGTATGTGGTTATGAGATTGAACTCTGACAGACAAACCTAGGCTTGCTCCTACCTCTGGAACTTGTAGAGGCAAAGTTATATGATCAAGGTCCCAAAGGTGCTATGATTCAGTTTCCTCAACTGCAAAATGCCAACAACAATGGGTTTTCTTCATAAAGTTCCCTTAAGGATTGAGCTGTCTGAAGCCTGTAAAACACTTTTTACCTTAAGTGACAGTTCTCAATGTTAGTTCTTATTAAATGAGAGTATATTAGTATTCTAGCCAGACTTTATAGAATTCCAGACTCTTGAGCCCAATTATCTTAACCAGATAAGAAATTCATTTGGTAGAACTGTAAAAAATTATTCTTCAGAAATTATTCTAGATTTAGGTTATGACTAAGGTCATTTAGGCTATTCCAGGACTATTATTTTCATGAAATAGTGATAGTAATGAGTGATATAGGAGGAAGGGATAAGAGATTCTCATAGTTGCCTGACTTGAGGAATATATATGACCTCAACTAGAAAGAAAAATGAGAACAGTGTTTGGAACTATTCTGGTGCATTGATCTCATAAGGAAGTCAAATAATTGACTTCATGTCAATTGGGTCTACCCATGTTGGTAGATGGGGTATAGGGGGTTATACATTTCTGAATGAGTTAGCAATGATTATTTTAAGCTACCCACCAGATAGCAAATACTTTTTCAATAGTCTACCTTGAAGTCTTCCAATTCTCAGCTTATCAAGTTTAACTTGGGGCTGTGTAAGAGCAAGGATAGAATAGAAAGCTTAAACATTGAGTACTATAGCTGTCAAAGGAAAGTAGAATCTTAGTAAATCCTATGGTGATAAGTCGGGGAAGAGCAGGAGAATCTCCTATTTTCCATCTGTTCATGAAGGCAAGAGTTTTTTTCCTTTCGTTTCACTATCTGCCAGTGTGCATGATGCCACAAAGTCATCCCAATGTTCCTTCTTGGAACATTCTCTCCACTTGTTCCAAGATGGACATAAACTAAGCCAATGGATGATAAATGGAGTCATCAGACACAACTATGATGCCTTTCAGAGAGACTACTAGGCCTGCTGGTAACCTTGGTGTGAAGTCAAGCCCAGAAGAGAGATGGTAAAAGGTCAAGGGAAGAGTGAAGGGGAGAGGTGGAGTGGGAGCATGGAGCTGGCAGCTGACCAGCAGGAGCTAAATTATGCATCTTAGTACATTTATTATAAGAATGTTCCTCAGAAAACATCCCAAAACAAATGTGACTATCAGTTAACTCCCTGCTATCCTGAGCAGATTTAGTGCATGACAATTTTCTCACAATAGCTTTGTAGTATTTGCTAAGTTTCATCTCTTTACAGCATTTTATGAATTGTCATTTTAAGGGGATTTTTAAATAGGCCCAGTTTTCCTTTCACTTTCATCTGTGACTGTTCAACAAAGCCAGAAACAGTAAGTGTAAAGTGAAGATGGCACAGTAACAGTAAGAACATGTTTGTCTAAGTGATAGTCAGGTTATGGTTTTGGTTGGCATTTACCAACAAATCAGATCACCACTCTTCCCTATTTTTTTAAATTCGTGTTAAGAATTTTTTGAATATCTCTTTTGTATTGGGGTTTGAACTCTAGATTCTGGGAACACAAAGATGGGTAAGATATGGAACTGACATCAAGAAGTACAGTTTAAGGATGTGGAGACAAACATGTGAAAGGTAAAAGCAGACCTTCAGAGATAGGAGTATCCAGTGATAGAAGGCATAACGATGGCATAGTTTTTCTACCTAGAAAGTGATGGGGAGAGCAAGAAAGAATGCCAGAGAGGAAATGATGATCAGGGTACTCTTGGCAGAGGAATTGGGTGAGCAAAGAGATTAGGGAAGACATGAATTAGCTTGGTCATTTGGACAAATGAAAGCACACCAGATTGATCAGAGTGTAAAGGAAAGGAGAGGGGAGGGGACACAGCAAGAGTAAAGACTGGTAAAAGGGGAGAGGAGATGGATCACTGTATACCTAGAAAAGAGGGTTATAAATTAGGTTGAGTTCCAGAGCCAAGATGAGAGCGATACAGATTGAATCAGGGCAGTAGCATTGAAGCCAACGAGTGAAAAATGTGATATAATAGATGAAAAGGCCATAGAACCTATGGTATTTGAAAGTGAGTGCTGCTTTAGGAAAAGTATAGAAGCTAGAAAGGGTTTGAAGTAGCTACTTGGGTGGCTGCATAATATCATCATGTAAAAGGACTGTGAAATTCATTTGATATCTCAAGATAAGGAAGAAAAATCTACTAATTAAACATACAAGAAAAAAAGACACTGGAGGGAAGAATTGCAAGTATTAATCGTAATAATAAATGATGCAATTATAGATCATATGATTTGTTTCATTATGTTGTACAGTATTTTCTAAATTAAAAGAAATAAAAATGAATTACTTACAGGGCAGGAACAGTTTCAAAAAATGGATCTTTAACAATTTTAAGCAGGATGAAAAGGCAAAATGTCTATAAAATGTTTTTCCTTTGAACTTGACTTTTTATAATAATCTTACCAATTAGAAAAACAGAAGTCCATGAACTTGCTAAAATATGAAGATTCCATTTTGAATAATTACATAATTTCTTCTTTTTTCTAGCTTGTGACACATGTAATTCTCAACTAGAAAGCAAACAGTGTAGTAGGGAAAGTACTTAATACTTAAACTATATTTGAAAAGCCAGTGGTTCAGAAAGAGAGACACTGCGATGGAGAAAGGATTTTGCTTATTCTCATGGCCACCTACTGGATGAATGGCATGGAACCAGTAAAATTTCTTTGGACTTTCTTATATCATTATTTGTTGAGAATTTCAGAAGTCTTTTTTGGGAGGGAGACACAGCCAACAAAGAATCTATATGCATAAGTTTTCCTGGATTCCATCCATACCCATCAATCTTTCCTATTCATGCTGTATTTATACATACATAGGACTGGATACCTCCAAGGGTAAAAATATCCTCTGATATTCTTTTGAGTAGTAGTTATTTATTAGTGTCTTAGGTGTAATTTGTCAACAGATGCCCCCAAACACTTTGAATTTCATGGTATTTGCACACTGTCTTTGGATTTCAGTTGAACTTTTATTTTTCAAAACCCTAAGAATACCACTGGAGGCTAAAAAGCACTTACTTCTGACTGAAGACAACTTTAAGCAGAAAAAAAAAATCAGCAACTGTCCTTACTATGTCCTTATTACAAAGAGACTGTTGACTGTTCTTTTTCAACACTTATTTGTGAACCTACCTCCTCATCTGAGTCTTGGCTTTTGATTGGAAATTCACTTTAAGTTTTTTGTTTTTATCCTTTGTCTTCCAGAAGTAACCCATTCTTTAAGTGTCAAATCTAGAAAAAAGAAGAAACTATCATTGCTAACAATGAAACCCTTACATTTCAGCATAGTCATAGAGTTCTATTTCTCCAGTTAAGGAGACTATCCATTCTTGTAAGTTTGAGTTACCAAAAACTTGAAGCAGGACTGAATGTTTGGCTGGATTGGCTGTTGTGTTTGCTATTGATCCTTCTATCCTTTTTAATTTTGCTACCAGTTTCCTTTATGGTTATGAGAGGTTATGAGAATGCCTCTGTAATTTTTTCCATTTCTAAAAGTGAGCAGAAAGAACACTGATGACTTAAATGCCCATTGGAGTGCTGAAGGTCTTAGAGATGAACTGCTCATCACACAGTGGTCTTTCCTATCTTGTCTTTTTCTCCTAGCACCTACCCTGGCTCCTTTCTCACCTTGGCTCAATGCCTAGTACAACGTTGAGATTTCTGAGTTCTCCTGGGACTCAGAGATTATAGATATGATGATACTCTAGTGGCAAGTGGGAAGATAAAACTCCTCACTTACACATTTGCTAGGAAGAATTAGAAGGGACGAGGCACTCTGAGAATGCATTTTGCCCAGGGGAATCATAATGACAAGCCATAACCAGCAATAGATGACTACTTGATGGATAATCTATCTCTGTTGAAGGTGTTAGAACACAGTGAAGCCAGTAGCTAAGAGGTCAATTGAACTTTTGAAATGGTGAATAGCATGCATCTGGGCCTTATATTCCACCTTCTTATTTTACTATCTCCCTACATGTTTAAAGTACTAGAATAATTTATTATTTCTAAGAGAAGATTAAGATTTAGGCTAAAATAATGTCTTTGAGTTGTGTGAGAAAATACGTGAAGGGGAGAAAGTGTGAAATGGTAGTTCTTTAAATATTAGATTCTGATCTAAATCATTACATTTTAATAACATGAGGTTTTTCTTTGACTATAATTGTGTTGGATTTATATATCTAGATTGACAGCTTGACTTTTCCAAAATGTAGATCAGAAAGATGCTTATTACATTGTAAAGGAGAACCTATGTGATAAAAATGGGATATAATTTAGAGTTGAAAAACTTGGTTTGAATTTTGTCTCTGCCACTTACTGGCTGTGTGTTCCTAGCCAGTCACTCAACCTAAGTGACATTAAAAAATAGGAATAACATGAAGACAGCAACTATGCGAAGATAAAATTTTGTAACTTGGAATTTATAATGTGCCATGGTTTAATGATCTTGGTTGGCATAAGATTTGTCATGTCTATGGTTATAACTTCATTAAGAAACACATTTTGACCTCCAATGAATCAAAATCAGTGAACTCTAATTTTCTAACTTCAACCAATGCGAGGATGTATTGCCTCCATATTCCAGGATAGTGACTTCCTGATATTTTAATAGATCTTTGAATTGTGAAAATGCTTTACAATATTCCTGAAAGAGATTTAGTCCCCAACTAGTTATCAGTTTTGATTGTTTTCTATAGTCTGTCTCTGTTATGGCCAGAACTTCTGAGTTCCCTTCCTCACCCTGAAATCATCATCCATTCATGGCAGTCACAATGTTCACATGGGACACTTAAATGCCCATTTTTGAGGTCGTGGATTTGTTTATCAGCTTGTGTGATGCATTTCGCAATGCATGTTTGTATCAAAACATCATGTTGTACATCTTAAATACTTACAATTTTGAAAATTTGTATAAGGATACTAGGAGGTACACATTTTCCTTACGCACTTTATTTTTGTGCAGACTAAGTGAAAGTTATAAATGTTCCCTTCACCCAGATGATATTCACTGTACCCACTAGGTGTGAATTTACCTATCTCCTCCTCCCTTCCCTCCAGCTTGATTTTCACTCAGATTTATTTCCGTATGTACACTTAAGTGTGGACCATTAGTTTCAATTTAGTACTGAGGATGTGTGTTTGTTTCTCCATTCTTATCATGTTTCACTTAGAAGAATGGTTTCCAGTTCCATCCATATTGTCACAAAAAATACTAACTAGATCACCATTTATTTATGGTTGAGTAGTACTCTAGAGTATGCATGTACCATATTTTATTAATCCATTCATGTATTGGTGGGCACTTGGGTTGTTTTCATGTCTTTGCGATTGTGAATTATAAGTGCATATTTTTTAAAACTTCTCTGGACAGTAGTCATTTCCATTGAGATGTAGAAACAGTGAAACAGTGAGCATGCAGCTCTTGCCTAGGGTATAAGGAGCACAACTGAATAACAATGAACATATAAACCTTTTCTTGCTCATCTGGCTGAATTCCACTGAGTCATTATAGTCATTCTACCTATAGAAGGTAGAAGATACTTGTCTCTTTGGATGGAGAAAACATCTGGTTAAATGTAAAATATATGGATTGTGTAATAAAGAAATAATTATAAACATAGCAAAGACATGCTAAGAATTGCTGAATTTGCAGGGCAAAACTTAAAATCAGGCACCCTGGAGGACCATGAATATCCCTTGACTTGGCTATCATTTATATAGCACTTCTTCTGCTTCTTGATTTACTAGGGCAATTTCCTAGTTCCCATATTTTTGATCTCTGCACATCACACTCATTCCAACTTGCATCTCCACAGGCTGTTGTAAGCCTTCACCCTCTGGTCACAACATTCCTGCAGATACCGGCTAAGAGCACTCTTGAGAGAGTGCTTATGTGTAATGAATGGCATGTGATTTCTGTTAGTCTTTGGCGGTTGTGGATCAGTGTGTGTATAATCTTTCATTAGTCTTTTTGCTGCATGATTGTAGTGGCACTTCAGAAAAAGTGAAGACTTTTTTTTTTTTTTTTTCAGAAAGTCAGACAGGATAAAGCATAAGATTCCGGGACCAGGGAAAGAATAATGCTTCAGAATTTTGTTTCCGTTTTTCACATGGTACGACCCTCTGCATGAAGACATATCTAGGATTCAACAGTGTCTGTGGCTTTAGTCCTTTAATTTATAGCTTCATAAAGAGTGGTTTCTCAAACAGTTAAACGTCTGCTTTCATTTCCTGTGGGCAGAGTGTTTCTTGGTCTTTCTCTCAGTAAAGCGTATCTCTGAGGTATTCATCTGTCAGTTGGGCAGGGTGCTGCACGAAACAGACTCATACACCTCATATTGGGTCTTTTGAGGAAAGTTTACTAAAGAGAACACCCCCAGAGGTGTGGATGGAGCATAAAGAAGCAACACAAGACGGGGGCAGAGCTCAGGGAAAAGTAACGGGCAACTTGACTACCAAGGAGGTGAGGGTGGGAGGAGACAGGGATCACTCTACAGTCTAGGGCGAGGCCCAACTAGCGTGGGTGCAGACCAGGGAGAGGAGAACACAGGTAATTTATGCTGTGAATTTGTTCTCCCCTCTTTCTTCCTCAAAACTCCTGCAGCTGCTTTCCATCAGAAGCACCAACCAGAAGCCAAAGACAAGGGAGCCTGTTGACATGGTTGGCACAGTCCACATAGATCAGCTTCCCAAGGCAGAGCAAGATGGAGAAGGGACAGCAGTGGAGCTGAAGGAGCCAACTGAAGGCGCTTGCACCTTGGGTAAGTGTATTTTGGTCTTGGCAGCCACTACCAACAAGGCTGGGATCACCAGCGGTGTCTTGATTAGTGGGCTGAGGAGATCCCTGATTAGGAGGGCATTACACATCCATTGGAACTCTAGAAGTTGATAGTTTGGTTTGGGTAGACTATTCCCTGGAGTCTAGAGATCTTTAGTCATTGCCCAGAGAATATTTAATTGTACTGTGCTGGTTGCTGTGAAATTTTCCCCGTCCCATATTCATATCGGCCCAGCTCTGCAGACTGTGCAGCTGATCGCTACTGATTATAGCTTATTGCTCCCTGGGCCTGTAGGTTCTAGTTGGGGTTTGGTAACAAAAATCTCTGGCCAAGCATGTATGTTTTTGTTTCTCTATAAAGTAGTAATCTCCAGGAGCTTAGAGATTCTGTTTCTTTATTTTTTTGTTTCTTTCACAAACCCAGCAGAATATGGCTCTATAGGTATATATTACAATGAATAAGTACTAAATTATTGATTGGCTGGAGGTTCATAAATATGTCTGAACCTGCATCCCAAAGCAAATTCCAAAGCCAATTATGAATGGTGCTGCAGAGAGAGATTTATCTCCCAACATTATTCATTCATTCAACAAATCTTAATTGACACTCCCACCCACTCTGTGCCATTTCTAGCACCAGGAACTGCAGGTGCAGTGGAAAGTGATGCAGATGGAGCACTTGCCTTGATGGCATTTAGAGAGGACGTGGTGACAAGAATTTGGGCTTCAGAGCCCAGCATGAGTGGAGCTCTAGTTCCAGACCTGGTTTTGTGAAAATGCTGGCACACTTAGCTAACTTTCTAAAAGGCAGTTTTCTCTTTTATAAAAATGGGATTTAATATTTTATAAGATTTAGTGAGAATTAAATAGAAAAAGCCAAACTGGTCACTTATTTGAGAGTTCTAGGTACAGAGCAGGTCAGTACATATTAACTGCTATGATTACTATAGTGACCTCCATGGGGAGGGGAATGAACATGAAAGGACATTGCTGAGCCCAGGAGGACTGGCCTCAGAGTTGGACAATTCCAAAGGTTCAACAAGCCATTTAGAAGGGGATTTATGGCTCGGCACCTATAGCTCAACCAACTAAGGCGCCAGCCACGTACACTTAAGGTGGCGGGTTCGAATCCCTAGCCGGGACCCGCCAAACAACAATGACGGCTGCAACCAAAAAATAGCCGGGCGTTGTGGCGGGCACCTGTGGTCCCAGCTACTTGGGAGGCGGAGGCAGGAAACTCGCTTGAGCCCAGGAGTTGGAGGTTGCTGTGAGCTGTAATGCCATGGCACTCTA
>CAUYTI010161874.1:0-12053 GCA_963575145.1 Galago senegalensis
TGAGACAGAGCCTCAAGCTATCCCCCCTGGGTAGAGTGCTGTGGCATTACAGCTCACAGCAACCTCCACTCCTGGGCTCAAGCGAGTCTCCTGCCTCTGCCTCCCAAGTAGCTGGGACCACAGGTGCCCGCCACAACACCCGGCTATTTTTTTTTTTTGGTTGCAGCCGTCATTGTTGTTTGGCGGGTCCAGGCTGGGGGTTCGAACCTGCCACCTTAGGTGTACGTGGCTTGCGCCTTAGCCGGTTAAGCTATAGGCGCCGAGCCTCTTTTATTTCTTTATCTAATAATTTACAGCACCATGGATTTATGGATAGTCATTTTATACTTTGTATTATAATCTAGTAGCATTTTATTTAAGGGCTCAAATTCTTCAACTTTAGGCACTGGGAGATTTTCCTGTGTCACCCATGCCCCTTTGATGTGTCTTTACCATAGGTAATTTGTTACTAGAGTGTGTGTTTTATTTGTTTGTTAACTGGGTTTTGTTTTTGTGTTTCTTTTGCTTTGAGAACTTCTTAGCTTTTTGGTCCAATAAGATACTTCAGGCTCATCTTGTGTATGTCTTTCCCTTCAGTTTCTCCTAAGTTCCCTTTATCAGCTCATTTGGTTGTATAATGATATTAGAAGGGAAGATCTGAGTGCTAGGTGGCTTAGCTGGGTGCTGCTTCTAGCCCCACTGAGCTGATAGAGGAAGGGAATATGTGTGCCTCCACTAACACATGCATATACGTATATTTATATGCCAGACCTGTAAATATTTCTGTTTGTAATTGTTGCATCTGTCATCTAAAAATGAGTTCACACGATTGTCTCGAATCCTAACTCACTGCCACACAGATCACTCCAGTCTTTTCCCCTTGCTGATCTGAAACTCTAGGTCCAGCAGTAAGAAACCTGAACCCAACCATCTACCCGCCATTTACTTAACTATTTAATTCCCGTATTCAGGCATAGCAATACAGAAGCTCCTCAATTTACGACGGGATTATATACTGATTACACTCACAGCAAATTGAAATTATTATAAGTAAAAAATGCATTTAATACACTTAACCTCCCAAACATCATAGCTTAGCCTAGTCTACCTTGACTGCTCTTGGAACACTTAACTAATTAGCCTACAGTTGGGAAAGGTCATCTGACACAAAGTGTATTTTATAATGATAAAACAAAATTTTATCCTAATAAAAATAAAAGATCAAAATCCAAAACTTGGAGTATAGTTTCTACTCAATATGTATCACTTTGGCACATCAAAAGTTGAACCATTGTCAGTCTGGGACCATCTGTATGTGGCTCACTATGAAAGTTCTGAGACAGACCGTTTAAAAATGGTCCATTATTTCACTTCCAGGAAACACAGTTGACAGCATCCTTTCTGATCCACCCATGCAGGTTTCACCTTGCTAGTTTATCGGTGTTGCAGGGAGGGCTTCATTTGTTTCCATCTGCATGTATTTAAGATTTCTTGATTTTTGTGAATCTCAAAACATTCATAATGATCTGTATGAGGATTGTTAACTCAGACCCCCTATGGTAAAAACCTTATCAACTAGAGAACAATGCTTATATGAAATTATTTTCCCTTTAGTGTTACAGACTCTATTCATTTTTAGTTATTTAAGTCAGAACTTTATTGCTCTACCACCAACACTGAGATGATTTCATGCATTTGTTTTAATTTTTTATGGCCGTGGCATCACTTTTCACAGCAAATTCAAAGTCCTGGGCTTAAACCACTCTCTTGCCTCAGCCTCCCAAGTAGCTGGGACTACAGGCACCCTCCACAATGCCTGGCTATTTTTTCATTGCATTTATCATTGTTGTTCAGCAGGCCCTGGCTGGGTGTGAACCCTCCAGCTTCAGTGTATGGGGCTGGCGCCCTACTCACTGAGACATGGGCGCCAAGCTGAGTTCATGTAGACAGTCTCCAAGTTAAGAGCATCAGACTTATGTGAACTCACACTTATGAACACTGGTTATTACAGTAAGTCCCCAAGTTATGCGTACAAACATCTGGCTGTCATACAACTTGCACTTAGAAATGGAAGCTAGTACAGGTAATTAGTAAAGGTACCTGTTTCAACTTACATACACATTCAAAACTTATAGAACCTATCTTGTTTGCTACTGGGACTGCCTATGCAGTTAGATATTTTTGTCATATTCTGCATTTTATCCTGGAATCCCCTGATATCCCAATGATAGTTTTTTACAATTTTCATACTCATTGTGCAATTTCCACAAGTTTTCCACCATTACAGGATTACAGAGAACAGTGTCAGGACCCTGAAAATTCCCCTGTGCTTCACCTCTCCAGCATCTCCGCCTCCTCGGCCAGCCCCTGATGCGTTCACGGCCATAATAGTTTTGTGCTCCATGATGTCATCTAATTGGAGTCACATACGTCGTGAAGCTTCCCTGTCACTTCACAGCATGCATTTGGGATTTATTCACATCTTGTTATAACTCAATAGCACATTTCTTTTTCCTTCTTTCTTTCTTTTTCTTTTTTTTTTTCTTGAGACAGAGTCTCACTATGCTGCCCTGAGTAGAGCGCTGTGGTGTCACAGCTCACAGCAAACTCAAATTCTTGGGCTTAAAAAATTCTCTTGCCTCAGCCTCCCAAGTCTCAAGACCATAGGCGCCCGCCACACCACCTGGCAATTTTTTGTTGTTGTTGTAGTTGTCATTGTTGTTTGGCAGGCCCGGGCTGGATTCAAGCCCTCCAGCTCGGGTGTATGTGGCTGGTGCCCTTAGCCACTGAACTATAGGCACCAAGACCACATTTCTTTTTCTTTTGTCTTTTTTTGCCAAATAATATCCCACCATATAAATGTACAATGTTTTTTTTTTACCCGTTCACTTATTTAAGGACATTTTGAGTGGTTCCCATTTTAGGTGATTATAAATAAAGTTGCTATAAGCATCCTCATCGAAGACTTTCATGAACATAAGTGCTTGAGTCAATTGGAGAAATACCCAGGAGTGTTATTTCTGGCTTATTTGTGGTATGATTTGAATGTTCCCTCCAAAACTCATGTTGAAACTTAATTCCCAGTGTGGCAATATCCAGAGGTGGGCCCTTGAAGAAGTGGTTAGATTGTGAGGGCTCTGCCTTCATGAATGAATGAATTCATTCGTGGATTAATGGATTCTCAGGTCGCCATGAGACTGGAACTGTTGGCTTTGTAAGAGAAGAGAGAACTGATCTAGCTCACCCGCAGACCCAGTCCCTCCCCCTGTGATTCCATGCGCTGCCTCAGGACTCAGCTTCTTGCCCCCCAGCATGCAGGCACTCACAGCCCTCCACCTTGGATTTCTCACCCTCCATAACTGCAACAAATAAATCTATTTTCTTTATAAATTACCCACCTCCAGGCATTATGTTATAAGCAACAGACAACAGACTAATAAAGTATGGTGAGGCTGTTGTAGTTTTGTAAGAAGCTGCCAACCTGGCTTCCAATGCGAAGCTTTACCGGTTGCGGCTCACCATGAATGAACGGGGAGCTCCTGTTGAAACTCTACAGGTTGTGCCCCACCTAGCTCAGCTGAGCGGGGCTGAGCGGGGCTGGAGGACCTGCTGCCTCCATCTTGGCAGTGTTGGTGGCGGCAGCCGGCAGAGCTTAGGCAAGGTGGGTGGGGAGCTTCCCTCCCCCAGCAGAGACTCAAGTAGCCAAAGGACCCGACACTAGCCCGGGAAGACACTGGTGCCGTGCTGTCTCCTCACGTGGACTTCAGACGATTCCTCCAGTGCATCCCTGATTGGTCTGTTTTTAAAACCTACTCATGATTGGTCTATTTCAAGACCTGAAAGCTCATTGGACAATTGCCCCCATATAAGCCCCTAAGCAAAGAGCCCAAGCAGATCTCGGAGAAACAGCAGAAGAGTAAGGAGGTTTGGCTCTGTAACACTTGTATCCTGCTCTACCAGATTTTACCCTTTGTAAGAGCTGTAAACACTTGCATCCTGCTTTACAAGGAGGTTTGGCTCTTTGTAAGAGCTGTAACATTTGTATATAAACCTATCCTACTACTGGTTCTGCTCTGCAAGGAGGTTTGGCTCTTTGTAAGAGCTGTAACACTTGTATATAAACCTATCCTACTACTGGTTCTGCTCTACAAGGAGGTTTGGCTCTTTGTGAGAGCTGTAATACCTGTTGAATAAAACCTAACCTACTGTTGATCCTGTGGTCTGTCAATTTATTCATCAAATCGATGAGACCAAGAACCTGAAAGTCCGGTATCACTGTGCTCCACATTCTAAGTGGCATTTGGCATCCCAGGTACTTGGCTTGTAGCCCTTGTCATAGGTCTGTAATGATAAAGGATCATTTTAACTTGCAGTTTTCTAATGACAAATAATGATGTTGAACCTCTCTTCTCACCCCCGTTTGCCATTGCATTTTGTCTTTGGTGAAGTGTCTATTCAGATCTTTTGTCCATTATTTATTAGAGACATTTGATTTATTATTTTTTAGTTTTAAGCACTTTCTTGTGTAGTCTGGATGCAAGGTAACGTCAAATACGTGTTGGGCAGATATTTTCTCCCAAAGTGTGGCTTTTATTTTTTTATTCTGTTGACAATGTCTTTCATAGGACCAAAGTTTTTAATTTTAATAACATCTAACTAAATATTTTCTTCATGAATTGTGCATTCATGTTAGATCAAAAACCTTATTATTAAACCCAAAGGCACCTAGATTTTTCCTCCTGTTTTCTTTTAGATATTTTATGGTTTTGCAGTTTTTACAGTTAAGCTTATGATGTATTTTGAATTAATTTTAGTAAAAGGTGTGAAGTCCGTGTCTGACTTTGTTTATTTGCACGTGACTGTTCAGTTTCTGCAACATTATTTGCTGAAGACGGTCCTTTCTCCCCCATATTGCTTTTGCTCTTTTGTCAAAGATCAGTTGACTGTACAGTATTTATTTACATCTGTTTCTGGACTTTCTATTCTATTCCATTTATCTTCTTGTCTATTCTTTCATCAATATTCCACTGTTTTAATTATTGATGATTTTTAGTAAATCTATAACTCAGGGACCCTCAGTCTGACTTTATTTTTATTCAATATTGTACTGGTATTATAGGCCTTTTCATTTTCCAACAGACTTTAGAATCAGTTTATCAATATCTATAAAATTATTTGATAGAATTTTTATTGAGATTCTATTAAACCTATAGATCAGTTTGAAATAATTGGTATTATAACATTGACTCTTCCAATTCAAGAATATGAAATATTTATCAGCTATTTAGTTCTTATTTAATTTTTTAATCAGGGTTTTTTAGTTTTCTTCATGTTTTGTTAGATCTAGACCTAAATATTTCAATTTTTGGTGCTATTCATTTCAAATTCTAATTATTCCTTGTTGGTATGGTCAGATGGAAAATAGAGATTGGTCCAAGGACTAAGGGTAGTAAATGAAATACTGGTGCCCTTGGATCCAGTAGTCCCCAACCCTACACTCTCCTATTTCAGTAAGTCCAGTATTGCTCAGTTTTAGATTCAAAAGATGCCTTCTTTACTATTCCCTGACATATAGAGTCTCAGTCACCTTTTGCTTCTGAATGGACAGACCCTGACATGGGGCTTCAACCTAATTAATGTGGACTGTATTCCCCCAGGAATTCCAAGACAGTCCTGGAATTTGGGGGAATGCTCTGAGTAAACTTCTCAGAAAGCTAAACTTTACCCCTCCAGTGCCCTTGTTCAGTATATAGACCTACTAATCTGTAGCCTTCCATATAAATCTTTTGTTGGGGACACTAAACAGGTGTTAAAATTTCCTTAAGGAGGAAAAGATTTAAGGTGTCAAAGGAAAGGGCTCAGTGGTACCAACCTGAATTTACTTATTTGGGCTGTCACAGGTCACGTGGAAAGTTCTGTACAAAATGCAACCCAGGGAGGTTCTGGGAATGACAGGGTACTGTCCAGTATGGATTCCTTGGCATTGAGAGTTTGCTAAGCTCTTACATTTTAAAAGAGGACAATGTGGAAGGACTAACACAAGGTAGGGAACAACAAAAGTCTTCCAAGGCTCTTTTAATACTTGACTTAGAGGAACTTTTCTTTCTGTAACCTTTCCCTGGGCCTGTAAGTACGATCATCCTTTTCCTGGTGTTTGGATCCCGCCTGTTTGACCTCACTGCTAAGTTCGTATCTTCCAGACTCCAGCAGTTCCACATAGGATGATGTCACAGGCATCCTGGAAAAAGCTGACGGAGCCTGTGGACCAAGTGGCCAGAAACTTCCACCCCTGATAGGTCAATGCTTCTTCGTTGTTGTTGTTTTATTTTGTTGATTATTTTAGTTTTGGTTTTTTGTTTTTGGTGTCCCTGGGTGGGCTCAATCCTCAAAGCCCCTTTCTGATAGCAGAAAATAGCTCATAGTGGTTCTTGTCCATTTTCCCTTCAAGGTTTTGGGAGCAAATCCCCTCAGGGGTTGAATGAGCAGGGCTTCAAGGGGGATGGGAGGGAAGCCTGGCCTGCCCAGTAAGGAAGTCTGCAGGGCCCAGAGGGACATTCACCAGTCAGTGGCTCTCACCAAAAAAGAGAAGAGAATGTGAGCCTGAGGTAACCTAGGTATCCAGCGACCAATAGAAAAAAGACAGTAATCATGACCAATAGAAAAGGACAATAAGGTCTGGTGGTCAGAGAGGCCAATGAAAAAGTTGCCGCCTAAGAAGTATAGATTAGTTTCATAATAGAGTTGAGTACAGTGGATACTTTTTCTTCCATTCTTGAGATACTTTGCTTGGAAGAATATTCTCCAGCTCCATCCATCTAAACATGAAGGAGGTATAAGACTGGTAAAGGGGAAAGGGAGGGGAGGGGAAAGGGGAGGTTGGGTGGAGGGAGAGTGATTGGTGGGATCACGCCTATGATTTATCCTACAAGGGTACACGTGAATCTTACTAAATGTGGAATATAAATGTCTTAACACAACAACTAAGAAAATGACATGAAGGCTATGTTAACCAGTTGGATGAAAGTATTCCAAATCATATATAGTAACAACCCGCTATACCCCATGATCGTATTAATGTACACAACTATGACTTACTAAAAAAATTAAAAAAAAAAGAAAGAGTTGCCACCAATTTCAAACTTAGAGGAAGAGGCATTCATTCCCCTGCAGGCCTTTGTGCCTGTCCCTCCCACCTCTCCCCCATTAGGAGAGGGACCCACTTCTAGCTCTCTGTGGAAGTGCTCCAAACTTTCCATTTGATCTTAAACAGAATCTCTCTTTGTTCCACTGAGACCTGTGCAGGTTACCTTGCTCTCTACCCACACTGTGCTGCTCCAGTTTTATTTCTAGTTCCTGCTTGTATTTGCTTTCAATTATGGCCTTGGTTGAACTTTCTAGCTCAGCCAAGTCATCAAACCAGGTCAACTGGGTTCAGGGACCTGGGATGCCCAATGGCTAACAGGGTCCACTGTCCTAGACGGCAAAATTTCCACTTGTTGAGAGCCACTGCTGTTGTGGGTATAATGTGTTATAATGTGTGGCAATTCTTGAAGATGCAGAGTATTATAATGTTCCATTTCCTAACCACTCGGGATAAATGTGAAATTTTATGTCATGTTTTAGTAACATTCCATCAACTAGCACATTAGATTAACTCATACATCCTATTTTGGAGTTATAACAGGTAATAAAGTAAAGACAAAGTACTTGCTGTATTTATGACCTTACTTATATTTTTGCAGCTATTTTTAACACTAAACTAGAAGACAACAGGGGAGTTCTCTTGGTCAATTGCTCCCATCTTCCCAAGTGGCTGGAGGGCCTGAGGGACCCTCACCACCTCAGTTGTAGCCTAGCACATGATATCCCCTGCAGTTTTCCCTTAGTCTCAGTAAACAAGGTAACTCACATCTTCTCAACTGCTACCAGGAAGCCTTCAGAATTTCTCCTTCTGTTCCTGAAACTCACCTTAAGGGGTAAATTTTGCACAAGAGGAAATGTTTTACATCTGTAGCTCAGAGTTAAAGGAATGAGAATCAAATATGCAATTCAAAGAGGTGAGGAAGAAGCGATATATAAACTGATTTTGTAAATAAAGTAAGACCAGTTCGTGATGTTTTTAGTGGCTAAGCCACTCCCCAGGATGTACGGAGGACAGGGAAATGAATACAAATTGGAGTTTCTTATTAAAAATTTTTTTTATCCTGCAACCTTGCTATAATTCTAGGAAACTTCTTCTTGATTCTACATAGACAATCATGTAATCTAAGAATAAGGACACTTTTCCCCTTCCTTTACGATTTTCATCTTATTTCACTAAGTATGACATTTCACTTCAGTATGACATTGAACATATAAAGGATGAAGCTCTTTTGGCTTTTTCATAGTTTTTATGACATCATCTTCATCCCAGGACACAGAAACAAAAAACTAACAATGCACAGGGTAATGTAGAGGGCACACTTTTAAATTCAGGTCCTCCACTGGCCCACCGTCTGCTATCTTTCCTATTAAGTCCTGGGTTGAACACAGCCGATGTTTTCAATGTGAACTTACTGTACATTGTCACATATTGACTTTGTTTTCTAATGACCCCCTTAAGAAAATGAAAGATTTCACCGATATCAAAGAAGAGAGAGAAATAATTTTGTATACTGGGAACATAAGGGATAGTCAGAGTACTTAGAACAAAAGAGAGATGATTCGAATAGGATGAACTTAGGAACTAAGGAGTGGCAGAGAGTGTAGAGGGAAAAAGGAAACAACAGCAAAAGCCAGATGCATATTCTTTGAATTTTACTTTGGGTGAAGGATTGGGAAACACAGATTTCCATCTCTCTTTTCCCTTCTTGTGGAAGAAGTTTTCTAATCATAGGCAGCAGCAAATCCTCTCCCGGCCAGGACCCCTCCTCTGTGACCTAAACATATAGTGTAGTCTTTTCAGAGCTACTAGAAATAGAAATGTAAGAGATCAGGCTAGCAACATACACACTCATATAATGAGACTGAACCACCCCCAAACAAAACATACCGATAACACTTACCTGAGATATTATTGAATTTAGAGAAGAAAAAGTTTCCATAAAAATACAGGTTGATAGGCAATGAAAGCATAAGAAATGCAAGGCCAGGAAACAACTTTTGTAGAACTCATGTATCTCTCTCCAGACAAGGAAGTATCTGGCCAGGAAGTTGAGCGCACCCTGCTCCTAGAAAAAGATGTGCACCTCTGTGAATGTGAACATCAAGTTTTCTGAAGCAACTTCACAAAGCAACGTCTGATTACACAGGCTGTCCCACGCTACCCCCTGTCCCAGACAGTGACAGGCACCAATAATTTATACCACGGGGAAATCTAGTCTTTGGGTGGTGTTTTTTTTTTTTTTTTTTTTTGTATTTCAAATATGAGGTTACATGTTTTTAGGTTACATTGTTCTCATTTCCAAGGTAAAGTTCAAGTTGTAGAACAGCCCCCTCACTCCCAGGTGTGCTGACCACCTTTGCATTGTGCACAGTAGATCCCACCAAATGCCCTCCCTCCTCCTACCAATCACCCTTCCCCATTCTCCCTCCCCCTCCCTGCTCCCCCCACGCTCGGCTAGACTACATTTGTGTTTTATCGTTTGTATGAGCATGTAATTGTTCATGCACTCGTTTTGTAATAGTATTGAGTACATTAGGTACTTTTTTCTCCCCATTCTTGAGATACGTCAGTGAGAAGAATGTATTTCAACTCCATCCAGGTAAACATAAAAGATGTAAAGTCTCCATCTTTTTATGGCTGACTAGTATTCCATGGTGTACATATACCATAGTGTGTTAATCCATTCTGGGTCAGTGGGTGTTTGGGCTGCTTCCACCACGTGGCAATTATGAACTAAGCTGCAGTAAACATTGTTGGGAAAATGTCTGTGTTAAAATTATTTTTGTTCTTCTAGGTAGATACACAGCAATGGGAGTGTGGGATCAAATGGAAAGTCTACTTTTAGACCTTTGAGGATTCTCCATACTTCTTTCCACACTTCTTTGGGCATTTTATTCTTCATTACAGGTGAATGAATCTATTTCATAAAATCCTTTCTCTCAGGGGTTTGGTTACTATGACTTAGCATCTCTCATGCTTGGTCAGCTTCAGGATTCTGGCAATGTCAAGGGACTGGACTCCAAGTCACAGACCATGTGTAGACACAGCATTTTCCTTAAAATACCAGTAATCCCACTGGCAATATTTTGGTTCCAAAAAGCTTGACATGATAAAGAGGCAGAGAAGGTGACCCTCGGCCAGGTCCTCCTGGAGAAGGCGCCTTCCCCTGAATGAATTACCAGGTTCTTCAGGTGCTGTTTTCTCTACCTTTTTCATCATATGCAAAGCACATCTCTCAACCACCTCTTGGCCTGAACCTCAGAGAGGGGCCTGTGGTTAGCCATATATTATAACAGAAGTAAATGCCAACAAGGCTCTCAGAGAGGTCAGTCAAAACAGATTCCGTGAGTTTCTTTTTAAAGAGCACAGTGCCTACAGAGGAATAATCAGAAAATAACCTGAGTTAGTGAGGAACTGGTATGACAAAAATGAGACTTAAAGTCAATGTTCGAGAAGAAAGTGTATTTTCATTCCCATCCACTGCTGGTACAGCAAACATCAGGGCACCCACTGTTCCCCTGACTCCAGCTAAATGACACTTGCACATTCGTCAAACCGTTTGTCTCTGGATGTTTTGTCCATATTCAGAGTTATGAAGGGCAACTTTAAATAATGGATGCAGCCATGACATCACTTTTTATGAAGAAAAGAATGATATAAGAGTGATTAATGGCTTAAGAGTGTAGGTGAATGAATTGCAGTCAATCTGGGGAAAAAATGGAAAGTCAAAATCAGGAAATAAAGTATATATTCAGCAATGTTTCTATTCTCCTTCTCAAGGGAGATCTGTAATAGTTGTTGACTGTGGTTTGAGTCTCTAAAAAGTTTACTGTTCTTGGAAAAGGAACCTTTCCTGATACGTGAAGGACTGTGTGGCAGGAACAACCAGCATCAGAGGGTCTGCGAGGCTCAGTCATTATAACTCAGCACAGACCTCCTTGCCTGACCATGGGGTTTGCAAGGAGGCTGCATAAAGGGATGACTCTGGGCTTCTCTGGACATGTCCAACATTTTCTTCTGTTAATGTTGACAGAGTTCAAAATATGTGCTCAGCTCCATTTTATCTGTTGGATAATAACTAAAATATATTGTAGAATTTTGAGTACATATGCAAAATTCTAATAGAATTGTGTACTGATGGGAAGAACTCATTCAAAGAGAAGAAAACATTGAGTAATGATGCACCACAAGAGAAAACTAAGAACATAGCAATGATCTTTCTTGCCAAGGAATATGCAAATGAGAGGTAAGGGCCAGGTGCAGTGGCTCTCACCAGTAATCCTAGCACTCTGAGTGACTGAGGTGGGAGGATCACTTGAGCTCAGGTGTTAGAGACGAATCTGAGAAAGAGCAAGAACCTGTCTCTACTAAAAATAGTAAAAACTAGCCAGGCATTGTGGTGGACACCTAAAGGCCCAGCCTGGAAGGCCAAGGCAGGAAGATCACTTGAGCCCACGAGTATGAGGTTCCCATGAGTTATGATGCCATGGTACTCTAGCCTGGGTAACAGGGATTCTGTCTCATGTTTACATGGTTGGAGCTGGAAAATATTCTTCTTAGCAAAGTATGATGCCATGGTACTCTAGCCTGGGTAACAGAGATTCTGTCTCATGTTTACATGGATGGAGCTGGAAAATATTCTTCTTAGCAAAGTACCCCAAGAATGGAAGAAAAGTATTCAACGTACTCAGCCCTATTATGAAACCAATTTATAGCTTTCATAGGAAAGCTATAACCCAATTTTAGCCCAGGAATAGGAGCAGAGGGGAGAGGGAGGGGAGGAGAGGGGGGAGGGTGGGTGGAGGGAGGGTGATTGGTGGGATCACGCCTATGGTTCATCCTATAAGGGTACATGTGAATCTCTCTAAATGTAGAATATAAATGTCTTAACACAATAACTAAGAAAAAGACATGAAGGCTATGTTAACCA
>CAUYTI010161875.1:0-10219 GCA_963575145.1 Galago senegalensis
TTTTTTGAGACAGAGCCTCAAGCTGTCCCCCTGGGTAGAGTGCCATGGCATTACAGCTCACAGCAAGCTCCAACTCCTGGGCTCAAGCGAGTCTCTTGCCTCTGCCTCCCAAGTAGCTGGGACCACAGGCGCCCGCCACAACTCCCGGCTATTTTTTTGGTTGCAGCTGTCGTTGTTTGGCGGGTCCGGGCTGGGGATTCGAACCCCCCACGTTAGGTGTACGCGCCTTAGCCGGTTGAGCCACAGGCACCCAGCCTACTTTCATGTTTTCAATAGGATCTTGGCTTGATGTGGTGTCTCATGACTATTACCTAGCATTCTGGGAGGCTGAAGCAGATGGATTGCCTGAACTCAGGAGTTCGAGATCAGGCTGAGCTAAACAGATACCCTGTCTCTACTAAGAATAGAAAAACTGGCTCTGCGCCTATGGCTCAAGTGGCAAAGGCGCCAGCCACATACACCTAAGGTGGCGGGTTCGAATCCCCAGCCCGGGCCCGCCAAACAACAATGATGGCTGCAACCAAAAAACGGCCAGGCATTGTGGTGGGCGCCTGTGGTCCCAGCTACTTGGGAGGCTGAGGCAGGAGACTCGCTTGAGCCCAGGAGTTGGAGGTTGCTGTGAGTGTGATGCCATGGCACTCTACCCAAGGGGATAGCTTGAGGCTCCGTCTCAAAAAAAAAAAAAAAAAGAATAGAAAAACTAGGCTCAGCGCCTATGGCTCAAGTGGCTAAGGTGCCAGCCACATACGTCTGAGCTGGTGGGTTCAAATCCAGCCTGGGCCCACCAAACAACAATGATGGCTGCAACCAAAAAATAGCCAGGCATTGTGGCAGGTGCCTATAGTCCCAGCTACTTGGGAGGCAGAGGCAGGAGACTTGCTTGAGCCCAGGAGTTGGAGGTTGCTGTGAGCTGTGATGCACAGCACTCTATCCAGGGGGACAGCTTGAGGCTCTGTCTCAAAACAAACAAACAAAAAGAATAGAAAAACTAGCCAGGTGTTGTGGCTGGTGCCTGTAGTCCCAACTACTCAGGAGGCTTAAGACAAGAAGATCACTTGAGCCCAAGAGTTTGAAGTTGCTGTGAGCTATGATGGCACTGAACTCAACCTCAGGGCAACTGATTGAGACTCTTGTTTCAAAAAATAAATAAGGATCATCAGAATATGTATAGATCTCTATTCTATATATTAAGAATATTGAATTCTTCATATTAACAATTCAATAAGAAAACTCAGTTTAAAACATGGCAAAATATTTGAATAAATAGACATTTCATCAAATGGGGTATGCAGTGGCTTAGCATCTTTAGGTATTAAGGAAGGACCAAATAAAACTACAGTGAGATATCACTTACTGCTCTCTAAGATAGGTATAATCATTTGTAAGATAGTAACAAGTGCTGTTGTGCATGTAACTCTTATATGTTGCTGGTGGGAATATAAAATTGTACAGTTTCCCAAGCAGAAAACAGTTTGGTAGTTTCTAAAATATCAAACATATATTTACCATACAACACAGTAGTTCCTATCTATGTGTTACGTATCTATGCTAGAGAAATGAAAACATATGTTCACACAGACTTCTATATGAATGTTCATAGCAGCGTTATTATTCACATTAACAAAAAAGAGGAAACAACCCAAATGTTCCTTAACTAGTGAATGGAAAACAAAAATGGTATGCCCATACAATGGAATACTATTTGGCAATAAAAAGGGAACCAAGTACCGATACTTGTCTCCACCGTAGATGAACCTTGAAAACATTATGCTGAATGAAAAAAGCCAGACACAGAGGGTCCAATATTGTACAGTACCATTTGTGTGAAATGTCCACACAAGGAAAATCCATAGAGACAGAAAGTAGATGAGTAGTTGCCAGGGGATGGGAGTAGGAAATAGGGGATGAATGCAGATGGCAATGTTCCAAAGTCAGATTGTGGTGATGATTGTACAGCTCCAAATATACTAAAAATCACTGAATTGTACACTTAAAATGGGTTTAATTTTACATTATGTAAATTGCACTCTAATAAAATTGATTTTTAAAACTGCTTCACTCCATATTTAAAACAAAGAACAAAAAAAATTTGAATGAATTTTCTTTGAAACTAATAGGTCAGTGACTAGCACAGCTGCATAATAAGTAGCAGAACAAGTAGACAAAGTTATCGAAAGGGCTGTGACATTCATTCTCAAAAACCAAGTCATAAATGACCCCCAAACCTAAAAAGTAATTGTCACAGCTGGAATCCATTGGGTTTTCTTTATTCATTGAACTAGAAAGAGTTACCACTATCTTCAAGCACTGTGTAACTTGGATTTGAAACGGGACACTTTCTTTCTCAGAATGTCAGATGAAGCTTTACAACCCAGAATAATCCCTACTGTGCTGTAAAAAAAACCCTACAACGGTGGCCACATTTATCTGGGGATCATCTATGCTCCGTAGCTTGCATAAGATGAAGTCTCACTAAAGGAAAACAGCACATCCATTGCACCTGTTCCCCTCCTCCTTAACAAAGGCTGATTGACATAAACATTGATATATTGCAGCTGACAAATGGTCGTCTAGAATTACACTTGACCATGCACACTTGTTCAGCTGCCTTCTGAACAGCCACAGTCATAAAAGGGAAACTGGTACCAGACTAATGGGGGACTGGTTTCCCCTGTGGGATTTTTAAATTACCTCATTATATTTCTTTCCCATACTCCCAAGTTTTGAATGGGCATATGCATAAATGTAGGCCTTTTTTCTTTTTGGTTATATCTTTTAAAAATTAGAAAAGTTGGCAGTTGTATACCATCAGTACAATATGCTAATACTGTCGTGAAGTGAGCTTTTTCATATGCACAAGTCGAAACAGTCTTGAATTTTTGCACCTTTGGAGTTCATTATCTTGTTTAAAGCCACATCAAATGTCAAGGGAATTTCATCCATATTTGCCTTCTGTAAAAGTTAAAAACTAAATTATTTCCTGCTATTAGTCATATACTTATGAAATCAGTGATTCTTTTTTCATCAGCTGACATCTTATGTTCTATGTTTTGTGGCCCACATACCTAGTAGACTTTTTCTATTTGTACTCTGGAACACTCTGCTGTTGATCCAGTCAAATCAGTGCCTCTGTTGCTCTCCTTTTTGTGTGTGTGTGTGTGTGTGTTGTGTGAACACTAAATTTTGTGAGTATTAAAAAAATCTAATGCTGTTTTAATTCCTTGTAGCTACGACTTCTTCAAGGTTCCCTGTCAGAGGATGTCTTCTAGATCCAGTAGAAATATGAAAATATGCTGTTCATATTTTCTCCTAGTCTTTATCATTTTATCATCTTTATCATTTCTCCTAGTCTTTATCCCTTTAGTTATAATATCCTATTCTTTCTTCATGTGGGAAATGCTAAATGTGAATTTACTATGCCACAGAATATGCTGGTAATAAATTCGAATATGAATCTAAAATATTTAGGGATTTACTCAAGCTCTTCCTTGAGTTAGTGGTCTATCCTGTGTCTTGGTATATTGTTGGTCAAATCTATTGGGATGGTGTTAACTTTGTATCTTTGCTGTAGTGTTTTATGCTGTCATATTTTAACCACAAGGGGGCAGCAACATCACCTTCACTGTCTTCCTTCCATCTATAATATGGGTGCATTGATTCCAAAGGTTTTATAGAGAAAGGTTTATAACGTTAAAAACAATATTCATCATTTTATAATAAATCTAAATATTATGGTGATGATTACTGGGAGAGATTTTGAGAACATTTCCTGTAATTGAGGTATTTGTCTACAAATATAAATCTATTTTGTTAGAGTAGTATTCCTGTGTTAATATGGTTCAGTCTTTCTGTTAGCACTGCTGCTGATGAGATTAATTAGGAAAGTCAAGGTACAGTGACTTACTTATATGAAGCAGGTTTTGACTGAGGAGAAAGCTTGTCTCTATAAATGACTATGTTGGTTTCCTAAGGAAGACCTTTGAGTACAATCTTGTGACATGTAGTCTTCTGCAGACCCTGCAGGCCCTCCTATATTATGATGAGTGTTGAAGAGCCATGGCATCATCTTTGTCATGTAAAACTTGGTTAGCAAACATTACGTAACCAGGAAGTAGAATAAGAATAAAAAGCATGATAGAGGCGGAGGGTGGACCCCTGAGAACCCTGACCAGCCCCTGTGGCCTTGTTACCATCACACTGGGAGAGGAAGTGCCACTGCTATAGCAGGTCCCAGTCACCATCCCTGTGACAGCAGCCATGAGCAGTGAGGTGAAACACTCTGCATGATACCATGGGCAGTGAGTGGCAGCCCAAGAAGGCCATCCCAGTGAAAGTGGGCAACAGTGAGATGGTTCAACATAAGAAACAGATATGGTTTTATCCACAGGAATGACATCAAACAAGATGTATTTGTACACAGGATTGTCGTAAAGAAACATAAGCCCCAGGAAGCATCATGACACAGTGCAGGGAATAGAGAACCTATGGAGTTTGATGTCAGTGGAAGAGGAAAGGGTGCACAGGTGGCAAAGTTTGCAGGTCCTGGTGGAGTTCTAGGGCCAGGCCACGAAAATGCAGCAGATTGTAACCATTCTAGATGTCACCTGCGTCATTATAGGTATTATCTGCATGATGGGGTCTTCTGCACTGTCTCCACCAGAATTACCAGAAAAATGAGAGTGGAAAAAAGAAGCAAGGATTGTAGAGTGTCCCTCAATGTCAGGCCTGATGGCACACAAGGCATCACCTTACCTTCCCCCTTGTCCTGCATAGACCTTATGGGTATTGACCAGTGTGTTCTAACCCTCCTGTGCAGGGAGAAGTGATGGAAGGTACTTGAGCCAGGGTGAAGGAGAACAGGTAGGCCAGTGAGACAGATTATGTATTGGGGTTATAGATCACAAGTCTCTAGAGTCCCTCTTCATCTACTGAAAAGGAGCAGAAAAATGAAGGCACTGAAACCCAAGGCCGGCAGCCACCTCAGTGAAGGTGTCCCACAACTTCAGACACCAGCACAGACATCCAGAAAACCCTAATCCACAAGATGGCACAGAGACCACTAGCTGGGAGTTCCCCTCCCAAGGCTGAGGAGGGCAGGGCTGACCATCTCTACCATCATCTGGTTTTCATCTTACAGGAAGAGATGAATATAGATTCAAGCAATAAGACTTGAACAAAAGATTGGCCATGAAGACCTTAAGTGCTTACTTTTCCCCCATTTACCAGACAAGTAGAACCATCTGCATTATGGAGATTTTATTACTTTTCCCTAAGGACATCTCTTTGTGGTAATGACAAATGTTCTACAAAAAGTTTAGTGGTTCTCATACACTTTAAAAGATTTTAAAATTGTTTCATATCTGGTAAGGTTGAGATTATTAAGAACCTCATTTTTAATTTATACTAAAAGTTTACAACTTGGATTTTTTTTTTTTTACAGAAGGCAACAAAGTCCAAATCTCTGTCAATACAGGTTTATAATAATGATAATAATGTAATACAGATACAGATTTGGGGTTGAAGAACTGTATTTTTCTGGATTTTATGTATTATCTGCTATTCAATAATGTCATATGAGTTCTTATATATCTTGGTGATAAGAGTCATTATACGTAGAAGATAGGAAACATCGTTCTTTCTTCTTCACTTGTAACTTTCTCCATTAGTGACCAAATGAGATGAGGGACCATTTTACTTTTTTTTTTTTTTTTTTTTGCTTTTTGAGACGGGGGTCTCACTCTGTTATCCAGCTGGAGTGCAGTAGGGTCATCATAGCTCACAACAACCTCAAAATCCTGGACTTAAGTGATCTTCCTGCCTCAACCCCCTGAATAACTAGGAATACAGGCACCTACCATTATGCCTAGTTCATTTTTCTATTTTTGGTCAAGATAGGGTCTCACTGTTGCTCACGCTTGAGCTCCCAGCCTCAAGCAGTCCTCCTGCCTCAGCCTCCCAGAGTGCTAGGATTACAGGCATGAGCCCACAGCATCTGGCCTCGTCTACATTTTAATATTGCTATTAAAGAACTGAATTTACAATTCTGAAATTTTCCTCCTAAGAAAATCATAGAAAGTATCTGGTAGTTACTTGTGGTTTATTTGTTTTCACATTTCTCTCATTTCTATGTGGGCATGTCTGAGTCATGTCCAGGACCAGGGGAGCACTCCTTACTCATTCATGGAATTGAATACTTATGTACAATTTTGCTGTTTTTATTTTTCACTAATGAGACAGCCCTACTGAGAAGGAAATGAGACTTAAAGACTTGCATCTGATTATCTTAGCTGTATCATAGCCACAGCCCCAAGAAGCCAGCTCTGTAGCCCCTGAATCATGACTGCTCAAATTTATGCTGCAGTGTTTTGCTTCTCAGGGGGTGTAATTACCTTCTCCGTGATAGCCAGTGCTTGAAATGACCTAAGCAAAAGAACCTCACCATCCCCCACCCCCTCCAGCTTCCTTTGGTGGATGGCAAAGCAAGGTGCATTTATAGCAATTAGAAATTCCAGTGGCCTGGTCCTTGCTTGCAGATGGCAGTGGGCCTGGCTTGAGGGATGCTGCTGGGGAAAATCAAAGAGCTCAGCAATTCTGCTTTGTGCTATCTTAGGCAGAAATAACTTCCCTACTTATCACCCCCGCTTCCTCCACCAAAAGCCTGAGAAATGAGACATGATTGCCATTAAAAGAGTACTTGGAGTACCATAACAACCACCAAATGTACTGTCCCACCTTGTTCTTTCAGTGGCTGAGGGATTTAAAGCCGACCAGAGTACATGATGTTTACCCCTTTTAAGTCTGAAGGACCATGCTGTTGCTCCTAAAACACCTACCTTATACCTGGTTTCTAAGATTACGTCTGTATTTCTTAGTTGTTGAAAGTCAACTGTGCCATTATTTCCACACACTTTCTTACCCTCTCTCTACCCTTCCTCACTCCTGATGGTCTTTTTCCACGCTGTTTCAGGGCTCATTGTTGGGGTGATCCTGAGGTATGGTACCCCTGCCACCAGTGGCCGTGACAAGTCACTCAGCTGCACTCAGGAAGACAGGGCCTTCAGCACCTTATTAGTAAATGTCAGTGGGAAGTTCTTCGAATATACCCTGAAAGGCGAGATCAGCCCTGGCAAGATCAACAACGTGGAGCAGAATGACATGCTGCGGAAGGTGAGTTCGGAGATGTTCAGCTATCACTGTCCTTGATATGTTTGTTGAGTCCCCAACTCATCTTGACCTTGTAGAGAGAAATCTTTCCAAATTCCTGGAATATCCATAACATTCCCAGATCTCCGTTTTGTTAAGAAGCTTTTGGGCCAAGAAGGGACCAGATTTTAACTGGAGCCATTCACCTTCGAATCTCCTCTGGCTTGTTAGTTAGAATCTGTAGCTGATGTGGGCCATTAACTGTGTAGTGGCTTTATATGTCCCCATTCAGCTCGTTTCTCCAGCCACCATCTCTTCTTTACTATGTCTCTTATCCTTGCTGTGGTTTAGGGTTGAGATTGATTCTTTCTTAAAATAAGATTATTTTTTATTTTTTACTTTTTAGAGACAGGTTACTCTGTTCCCTAGGCTAGAGTGCACTGGTGTCATCTTAGTTCACTGCAGCCTGCAACTCTGGCTGAAGTGATCCCCCTGCCTCATTCTCTCAAGTAGTTTGGACTATGGGTGTGCCTGGCTAATTAAAAAAAAATTTCATTGTAGAAATTTTTGCAACTATGTTGCCCAGACTGCTATCAAACTCCTTGCCTCAAACTATCCTTTTGCTTCAGCCTTTCAAAGAATTGGGATAACAGGCATGAGCCACTGTGCCTGGCTCATAAAATAGGATTAATTTTCACTTTTAGCTTATTTATTCAGTATTCAGAAGTGCAATTATTAATTCTTGGTTCTTTTGCCATGTTTTACAAATATTTGAGTGCTTACCCTTATCAGTGATTGATGCCAAAGGCTTAATGAATCTTCAGGGGAGGGAGAAGGTCCTTTTTAGTAATTTGAGTCTGAGCATTGTTTTTCATTTGATGTTGGGACAGTAAAAATGCTCAACAGGAAAAACGATTATGTATCACCTCATGTGGGATCATTTCCAGGATAAGCAAGAGATCTATATTAATTGATGGCTATTTCATTACCTTATATATATATCTTACCTTACCTTCATTACCTTATTCATTTATCAGCAAGAAAGCTTCTTTATAGTAGAGCCGGGAGATCCAGGTTGTAGGGAGCTTCTTTTAATGGAGAACAAGGCTATTGAGTGTGAAAGCTTATCATCCAAGGCAGAGTGTACAGTGTACTCTGAAAATTATTTTTTTATTGTTCTTGGAATCTACCCTATTCCTTAAGAAAAATTATTCTTGGCCTGGAGCATTAAAAATGACCATCTTCTCTGTGTCCTTAATGGCAGTATTAGTGTATTTTTTTCCTCTGTGCTTCATAAGAAAGCATGAGATTTCCATAAACATTGGAAAACTAAGGCTATCTGAGGAAGATCCCCTATATAAATACCATGCTAATGGTTATTTGGGAATGGCAGCTTGAGTCTTTCATAGTAGATAAAATGGGAGAAAAAGGAAATGATACCAACCTATTTCCATCTTTTAGATCATAATGGAAAGTAAAACTTACTTTTGCTCTTTTATCTTTAGAAAAGTGTTTATTTAAATCTTCTCTGTTTAAAATTTGACTGCACAAAGCAAAGGTGGGAAAACAAACAAAGCCAAGGTTATTGTTGCTGGTTGAAGGGGAAAGAGGCATGTTGAGGCAGCTTGGTGAGGCAAAGGGCATCAGACTGCGTGTCAGAAAACCCTGTACTAGTTCATACATAACTAGGTTGAGTGACTTGCAGCAAGTCCCACTCTCTTTAGGCCCGCTGTTCTCATATGGGTAAGTACTGTCCCCAGCTCCTTCTCATTCTGACATTCCCTACTTTGGCAGACTATTATATATAGCAAGAAGATAACATAAAACATAATTTAAAAGAACCATTCTATTTTTAATTAGGCTGATTAACATCTCCAATTTCTTTTTCTTTTTTTTTTTGAGAAGAGCCTCAAGCTACCCCCCTGGGTAGAGTGCCGTGGCATCACAGCTCACAGCAACCTACAACTCCTAGGCTCAAGCAAGTGTCCTGCCTCCGCCTCCCAAGTAGCTGGGACCACAGGCGCCTGCCACAATGCCCGTCTATTTTTTGGTTGTAGCCATCATTGTTGTTTGGTGGGCCTGGGCTGGATTTGAACCCGCCACCTTAGGTGTATGTGGCTGGTGCCTTAGCCACTTGAGCCACAGGCGCCGAGCCAACATCTCCAATTTCTAAAGTAAAAGGCTAACTTTTAATAACTAGAATGAAGATTTAAAATCCAGTACAACCTCTGTAAGTTGACCACCCAAAGGACTGTAACAAACTGGTCAATACACAGAGGTGGTCAACGTAAGGAACTAGGCCCACTGTATTGATAATGTACATGTTGTGGATGTCTGCTCTGTGAAAATGAGGTCCACTTAAGGAGGTGGTCAATGTAGGGAGGTTGTCAACTATAGATGCTCTACTGTAATTGAAATAAAAGCCAGTTAATCTACCAACATGAACAAATTCTTTTAAAAAGGTCAACATATTGGGTGGTGCCTGTGGCTCAAAAGGGTAGGGCATTAGCCCCATATGCCGGATTCAAACCCAGCCCTGGCCAAAAAAAAATAAAAAGGTCAACATATTTATAGAACGTTTAACTCTTTTCTGGATATGATAACACTTTGCTATCTAAAAGTTACCAAGTGATTTCCCTATATCAAACCTGTAGGTAATGTCAGTCCCTTTAGAGTTGCTGAATATATGCTGATGTTCAGGAAGCCACTAGCATCACTGGTGACACTGATCAAGGCTCCATCAAATGTCACAGAAGGCTGATCACTGAGAAGAGACTTAAATTTATTGTAATTATGTCTATAAAGGATTCTGTTAGAGGATCCAAGAAGTTATTAATCTCAACAGCATCTTTTACTGCAGTTGAGCCTTTATAAAAGTATGACAAAAATGAACAGTTTTTTATTTCTTGTTGAAAAATAAAACATTGAAAATATTGGGCGGTGCTGTGGCTCAGTGAGTCGGGCGCCGGCTCCATATACCCAGGGTGGTGGGTTCAAACCCAGCCCCGGCTAAATTGCAACAAAAAAATAGCCGGGTGTCGTGGCGGGCACCTGTAGTCCCAGCTACTTGGGAGGC
>CAUYTI010161876.1:0-19443 GCA_963575145.1 Galago senegalensis
ACCTCCAACTCCTGGGCTCAAGCGATTCTCCTGCCTCCGCCTCCCAAGTAGCTGGGACTACAGGCACCCGCCACAATGCACAGCTATTTTTTGATTGTAGCCATCATTGTTGTTTGGCAGGCCGGGCTGGATTCAAACTCGCCAGCTCAGGTGTATGTGGCTGGTACTTTAGCTGCTTGAGCCACAGGCGCCGAGCGGCCAGAAAGATTTTTTAACGCAGGACACATACATGTTTATGGGAATGATTCAGTAGAAAGACCAAAAAAAAGAAAAAAATTGTTGACATATGTGAGAGGGTCCAGTGGATGAGGCGATGTCCTGGGGTAGGCACTGGGATGGCATCCAGTGCACAGGTTGAGGGGCTGCCCACTCTTGGAGAGGGAAGCACTCATCTCTCCCAGCAGGAGGCAAGGCAGAATCCTGAGCAGGGACTCACCTGCCCTGACATTGCTGGGAGCCTGGGGGTTGTTCTAGATGATGGATAAGGCTTTTCTCAAGTGTAAACATGTATTATCTCAAACACAAACTTTTCATTATCACCTTGTCGTCAGCAGATCCAATCATTAGGTACTGTTGACCTCACCTGTTGAGGGGTCCTGTGTCTAGAGCCCACCCTGGACTGTGGAAGCTCCCACAGCCCAGTCTTGCTTGGGATTGTGCTGGGCAGCTGGCCAACTGGAGTTTGAACCTAGCTGGACTCCATGGGAAACTCGGTAATTTGGGGGCCCAGTGGAGGAGAGACTTCAGCTATTTTTTCCATTGGTGAAATCAGGGTAATAGTACTACTACCCTACAGGCCCATTTAGAGAACTGGGCAGCACCAAAGCCTGACACCCAGCGCTGGCTCCCTAAAGGGGTGTGTGTGTGTGTGTGCATGTGCGTGTGTGCATGCGCGCATGTGTGTTGAGACAGTCTCACGCTGTCACCCTGGGTAAATGCTGTGGCTTCATGGCTCACAGCTACTTCCAACTCTGGGGTTCAAGCGATCCTCTTGCCTCAGCCTCCCAAGGATCTGGGAGTATAGGCGCCTGCCACAACACCCGACTAGTTTTAGTAGAGACGAGGGTCCCACTTCTGCTTAGGCTAGTCTCGAACTCCTGAGCTCGAGTCCACACGTTTTTAATGGATGAAACAGAAGCCGCAGAGCTCAACAACTCCCTGACGTCCGCAGATCTCGAGGCGGCCTCCAGGTGGCGCCCGCCGCCGCGAGTGCGGGCCCCGGGGCGAGGGGTGCGGAGCGGCTCCGATTGGTGCTCGCGGCAGGAGCCGCCGCAGTTAGGACGCGGGTCCCGCCTCGGCTTGGGTCCTGCCAGGAGGCGGCGGGACTGCGGCATTGACTCGCCGTTTCCTTCCCTCCAGCGTGCAGCCTGCGTCAGGCGTGCTGTCTCCCGGTGCTCTTGGGCCTCCCTGAAGATGTTTTCGGGACGTTAACTGGGGAGACTGAGGGAACTGCCGCCTTCTGGCGCCCCTTGGGCGACATCTAAGCTGCAGGTGCTGGCTGGTAAAGGAGTCAGCTGTCTGCTGGAGGCTGTGGCAGCTGCAACACGCGCACACGCAAAAAGTTAATCTGTCGTGATAATAATGACAGCCAGCAAGCAGCATGTCCAACACTGTTCTAAGTGCTTTATGTATATTAACTCAAAGGCACATGAAAATATAATAAAAATTAAACATTTCCACTTCATAGTGAGGAAATGTAGGTGCAGAGGTTGGGTAACTTGGCCAAGATGGCGCATTGGCAGTGGCCAGACAGGGTGAGGACCCCGTGGTCTCCTTTTTATGCAGCTCTGTTTCCCTCTCATTGTTCAGCCAGCCAGCACCAGTCCCCCAGATGCCACTTTTAAAAGCACCTACTATGTGCCAAGCACCTTGCTTAGTGTTAGTATTTCCCTTTCAGGGGCTCCAGGCTTTTGGGGAAGACTGACAGGTGGGGAGGTCGATGTGCCACGTGGCAGTGACAGCAGTCATGGGTGCCCCCGGGGGAAAACTTGACTGATCCATTAAGCTTTGATTTCCCAGGCTTCAGCCCGGCCTTTCCATGTGTTCTATCTCTGCAATGCTCAATGCTACAGCCCCCTGTCCTTCTAGCTCAGTATCACTTCTACCCCCATGTTACTAGATGGTGTCTGTCAGACCCACAGATGGTCGACGCTTTCCTTTCCTAATACGCATCCTCCTTCTCCACCCATCCTAGATGCCATCTCTCTCTTGCTGGCCCCTCCACTTTTGTGCCTCCTTGTGAACATCTGCTGCTCTCCTGTGGAATCCCCCAGGCTGGATCGGCTCTCTCTATTCCTGCACCTCGGCATGCAGGAATCCACACGGTTGGCGGGCGGGTGCCAGGTAGGACCAGCTACGTGATGTGTGGGACCCAAATACGTTACCAGAATTTCACTCTTCAGTAGGTCCTTGATCTCGGGAATTGGAGGAAGGAACCCACAGACCACGGCTCAGTGGTGAGACAGGATTTTATGTAGCACTTAGAAAGGACTACAGAAGGGCAGCCTCTGTGGCTCAGTAGGTAGGGTGCTGGGCCCCTATATCGAGGGTGGCGGGTTTGAACCTGGTCCCAGCAGGCTAAAACAACAATAAGAATTGCAACAAAAAAATAGCCTGGCATTGTGGTGGGCACCTGTAGTCCCAGCTACTTGGGAGGCTGAGGCAAGAGAATCACTTAAGCCCAAGAGTTGGAGGTTGCAGTGGGCTATGACACCACAGCATTCTAACGAGGGTGACAAATTAAGATGCTGTCTAAAAAAAAAAAAAAAGGAACACAGAAGAAGAAAAAGGTACCAGAGCTTCTGGCAGAAGGAAATGAACATGGAGGGCCCAAAACTTTAAGAATTTCAAGATGGTGACAACAGCCACCCCCACTCCGAAACCTACCATCAAGTCATAAACACAACCCCCACCTCCCTAGAGCTTCCACAGCTTTGGTCACTCTGGTTTCTCAGACCTGTGTCTCCCCTGTCCTTGCTAATAGCCTGCGACGAGTGTTGTCTTCAGTTATCCCCGATACCCCAGTCTTGGGTAATGTTCCCTGCAGCTTTGCTTGCATTAGAATGGACATTCTCTAGTGGAGGAGAGAGACTGGACTTCCCACCAGTGTGCAAGCCACGTGGGCTGTGAGGTGTGGGAGACAGAGAGTCTCTGTCTTCAGCGACCCCCTCAGAGGCTGGTGTCCTCAGCTGCACATGGGCCTGGAACTAGATGTCAAAGGAAAAGACAGGGTGGGGAAGGAAGGAAAAAGCAGGCTCCTTCTGGTTCTGACTGGTTAGGCACTTCACACTCGTTTTTGGATCTAATCCTTTAGGGGACTTTTATCTTCCTTGGTTCATAATTTTAGAGATGAAGAAATAGCCTCAAAAAGGTTAAGCATCTAGCTCAAGGTCACACAATTAATAACCAGTAGCAGCAGGCTTTAAGGCTAGGCTGGTGTGAGGGCAAAGTCCACCTGCTTTCTCCCTAAATCTCATTTTCCTAAAGAGCAAAGCCAGGTCTTGATAGTTATTCCCTAACCAAAGCCAAGCGTTCCTGCCTACCTCTCTCCTCCACTACCCTCACACTGATTACTTTCTGCAGAGATTTAATCTCATCTTTAAAAAGATGCCAACTGGACACTTCTATTAACTGATAATAAAAAAAAAAACAGATTTTCTGTAAGAAAAAGTCACTTTGCTCTCTGGCAGTCCCTTCTCAGTTGAATTTTCACCTTTCCACCTCGCTGGGAAGGAGCAGGAGAGAATTTGGCCCTTCTCTGCTCAGCATTTGCCCCTGGCTCCCTAAATCTCCCTAAATGCTCCCTGGGCATCTCCCATCATTTCTTCCCCTTTTGAAACTTTTACATCCTGCCTGGTCCTGGCCTCAGCTGTGCCACTGGTCCTGTCTCACTTCTTGCCCCTTGCTTTTTTTTTTTTTAATGAAATTCTTCATTTTATCTATTTATTTATTTTTGTAGTTTTGGCCAGGGCTGGGCTTGAACCTGCCACCCCTGGTATATGGGGCCAGTGCCCTACTCCTTGAGCCACAGGTGCCTTCCTTGCCCCTTGCTTCTTGATCATGCTTTGGCTGGTGTCCCTCTCAAGCCAGGTGAGAGTGGTATTTAGGAGATACTTGGAAATGAGATCACTGACTGGATACTTGATAATATTAAGAATATTTTGTTATCTAGGTATGATAAAAATATTGAGATTACATTTTTTAAAAAAAATCTTTTTTTTTTTTTTTTAGATAGTTTTCCAGGCTAGAGTGCTGTGACCTCAGCCTAGCACACAGCTACCTCAAACTCCTGGGCTAAGTGATCCTCCTGCCTCAGTCTCCTGAGAAGCTGGGACTACAAGTGTCCACACAATGCCCAGCTAATATTTCTATTTTTGGTAGACCCAGGGTCTTACTCTTCCTCATGCTGGTCTTGAACTCCTGAGCTCAAGCAATTCTCCTGCCTTGGCCTCCAAGAGTTCTAGAATTCTGTAATCCACCCGAGCCACCACACTTTGCCGAAAGGAATCATTTGTAAAAGGCATGTTTTGAAATATTAATGGATGAAAACAAATGACATTTGAGATTTGCCTCAAAATAATGTTGGAGGGAAAAGACTGGTGGGAATTGATCGTTGCTGAACCTTGGTGATGGGCACATGGAGTTCATTGTACTGTATTATTTTACCTACTTTGAATTTGTCTGAATTTTTCCATAATAAAAAGTTCTTAAAATATTAGGAATTAGAACAAAGGGCAGCAAATGCAAGAGCTCTGTGTGGATGAGAGTAGGGATAGGGTGGGCAGGGTTGGGAAGAAGCCTAAAATTGTTGAGTACGACCAGTCAAAGCTACATTACATTTCTGTTTTCCTAGAACTAATTTGTAACCAGCTATAGCTCCCTCCCCTCTGCTGTGTCCCCACTGCCATCAGCCACAACTAGGAGGCCCTGGTGTCCATCTCTGGGGTTCACCTACTCTATCATGTCTTGTTGGCATCCCAGGGCCTACGCGGGCTTGAGAGTGCTCCCCAGGCTTCTGATGAAGGAAGCTGTGCCCTGGCAGCTTCCATGTGGCTGCTCTTGCCTTCTCTGACATGGGAATCTGCTCCTGAGCACTGGCCTTGGCATCTCTTGTTTCCAACCCCAGCAGAAGGGTGCTTCCCTGGGTTGGGGCTTCAGAAGGAGGTTGGCTCCATGGTGACCCCCTTCCCTCTGGCTCTGCTCTGCTCAGGTGGCCTCTTTTGTTCTCTCAGGCTGGGGCCCTGGGCTGTGATTTTAGAAGCCCTGCCCTGGCCCTCACCACATACAGGGAGAAGTCTGTGGGCCACATCTATGTGCCAACAGGGCCAGTCCTCCCTTTAGACTGGTGATATTCAGCTGGTGTGTCACAGCACACTGGCAAGAGAATTTTAAGTGTGAGAATTTTAAGTGCAAGAGAATTTTAAGTGTGCCTCGAAAAGTTTTAAAGATTCATTAATATTTTCTAAAGAAGTTCACAGCACAATAAATACATTCTTCTTTTTATAATGTTTTTGATATAATTTAAGTGTGCCGTGGAAGTTTTATTACAGGTTCAACTGTGCCATGAGATAAAAAAGGTTGAAAAACACTGCTTTAGACCATGCTTAGATACCCAGGGCCAGAATTTCCTGCTCAAATGCTCCAGCCTCTTCCAGGGCTGCATGAGCCTCCCTGGACCTGTCCTGTCTGTGTTGAGCTAGTCTAGAAAGACCTTGGGCTAGCTGAGGACGGCTGCTGTTTCCACTGAGTCTTTGGACCAAGTTTGGACATGTGGGCTGAAGTGTTTGTTCAGTGCCTGCTGGTGCAGTTTGGGGTGCCGCCCAATTGCCTCCACTTACACTTTGCAAAGGTTAGGGGCAGGTATGGGTCTGGGGTCCATTTGGGATAGGGAAAAATATGATTCCTTCCTCCCTCCTAAGTCCCCCCCACCATTTTCCTATATTTCCTTTCTTCTAGGGTGGATTAATTTTTAGTTATTATTATTTTTAAATGAGACAGTCTCACTCTGTTACCCTGGGTAGAGTGCTATGGTGTCATCATACTCACAGCAACTTCACACTCTTGGGCTCAAGTAATCCCCTTGCCTCAGCATCATAAGTAACTGGGATTATAGGCACCTGACACAATGCTTGGCTAATTTTTCTATTTTTAGTAAAGACAGGGTGTTGCTCTTGCTGAGGCTGGTTTTGAACTCCTGAGCTCAAGCAATCCACCTATCTTGGCCTCCCAGAGTGCCTCTAGGGTGGATAAAAAGGCTTCTTTCCCCCCAGAAAAACATACCCACACACCCATGTTAGGCAGAGACCAAATCTGGTGGCAGATATAGGCCTGGAGGGCAATTCCTAGGGGTGGAAAACCTGGGGGACCAGTCAGGAGAAGGGACTGCAGGAGAAATGCAGAACACTTGTCAGGGATGTTTATCAATCCTCTGGTGACAGCCACACCTCCCATAACCCTCCCCAGACCAGGCCAACAAAAGGAAACCATCTGGGAGTCCTTATGTCGTTCTGTATTCATGGAGACTCACCTGTTCCTCTCTCTGGAACGTATTTTTGCTTTGTATAGCTTCCTTTTTTTCTGCAATAAAAACTATTTGTGTGGAATTGCTCCCTGTCTGTGGTCACTCTGTTGTGCTGGCCTTGCTTGTGATTCTTCCAATAGGTTCTTTGGATGGGTGGTGTCAGCCCCACCTGTCAGGTGTCAGGTTCATCAACAAATGAACAAAAAAATAATACCTTGCACTATACATACCAATAGCCCCAACCCACACACCCAGAGATGGGGTGGGCCACTCTGCCCCCATGCTTCAGAACGGATATTGCTAAGAGGTTTTTGTTTTGGGGGGGGGTGAGAATGCATATTTGCTGCAGTCTCATAGGGACAAAGATCAAGGCAGAGGGGACCAGTGGAAGGCCTTGATGGCTTACTTAGTGGCTGGCAGCTGGAAGGATTCTCTTCCTAAAGCAAGAGTTTCTAAGCTGCTGTTCACTGCAGAACCTCTTCTTCAGACAAGCTAACGGGATACCCACTATGAGAGACAAATGTTAGTGGAGCTTTTCTGGCTAAAACAGTGTCGGGGTCATGGCGATCTGCCCATTTGTACCCAAGGACAAGTAAAAAATTTCCAAATCTAGGGAAATGCACAGGTTTGGTGAGGGAAGCACAGGTCAGGGTGCCTCAGACTGTTTCAGACCCCGGGAGCATTAGCTCAGGGGCAAAGCAAAAGCAAAGGACACCAATTCTGGATGCTTGAGCCAGTGTCCTGTGCTTCTCATGGGACAGTGTTGGCACACACAGGCAACTGCCCCATGTTACCATTATCTGCTTATAAATAGGTAATTGTACGAGCTTTTTGTAAAGTGTATGGAATGGACTAAACATGTGGAATTTCCACCAGGAAAAGGTGTGGGTGTTTGGGGCTGGCTGTTTCATCTCAGGGCCTCCCATTATCATTTTATTCACACACCCTGTATTGGTTATGAAGCTGACATCTCTTAGCTCACTTGTCTCTACTCTGTGATTCTGGAGCAGGGACCCTGCAAACCACAATTCTGTATGGCCATCTGGCACCACTCTGAGCTCTGCCAGTAAGAGGAGGACTGCATATTTGCAGGAGGGAGCAGAGACTTCTTCACCCCTCTGAGCAACACCCTAACAATGACACTCTACCTTGCTGTGACAGTTTACTCCAATAGCAATCGGTTCTGGTTTTCAACTTCTTCCCTATACTCTCAGCTCCAGCCTCAGAGATTCTAGGCACTCACCCTCCTTGGAGGTCTGGGTCCTAGCTCTATAGGGCCCCTCTTCCAAGCTTCTTAGTTATTAAACCCTAATATCTTCCCTTTGTTCTTTAGCCCCAGAGGTGAGTCTGCTTCCTGAAGTTACTGTCCCTGTGTTTATCCCGATAGTCCTTTTTAACTAGACCTGACGGATACATGCCATTTAGAGGCATAGCCTTAGAAGTGCATCGAGGTGTAGTCGTACCTTGGAGAGTACGACTGAAAAGCCCAATCTCAGAAACCCTGCCAGCAGCACCAGGAAGTGAAACTCTACAGTAAAATAACTGTTTTGCCACAGGAAAGTCCTCTAATCTAAAGCAACATTTATAAACAAACTAGCTCCGGGAAGGAGGGTTTAATTTGAGAAAACCAGTAGGGACCCTAAATCTTTTCATTCCAATCAGAGCTGTCACAGACAGTTATTGTCAGAGCAATTCAGGTGGCCCCTAAGTTTGTTTACCCAGTAGCAGCTGTCCTGTCACCTAGGAAACCACATGTCAGTGAACAGGGCCCCCAGGAACCATCCTGAAACTCAGTTGCCTGATGTATTTTTCATTATCAAATCTGCCAAAGTGCAGCATCTCTTGCAAGAATGATTCTCTGAAACTTCTCCCACTTCAACCCTTCCCCCCATCCTTTGTTTCTCAACTAGAGAATATGCCCACTTCTAAGAGAGACAAGTGCTGGCACGCATGGCAGGAAGGGTCACTTGTTTACTCAACAACAGATGAGGCTGACTGCTGCATTGGCACCAGAACTTGTGTTTGGGGGCACCTGTCCCCACTTTTCCAGGTAACAGTATCTTCTGGCTCTCCATGTCTTTCATTGGTGACCACTGTTTGCCCATCCTCTCTGAGCAGCAGCACCAGGACGCCTGTTCCATAACTTACCTTTCTTTTATCTAAATTAAAGTGTGATGCCATCACCCTGCAAATGATTAAACAAGTCCCCATTTTACTGATGGCTGATAACGTCAATGTGACAAGAGATCCATTCACTTATTCAATCATTCCACAAATGTCCATTGAATACCTTCTATGTGTCAGGCACTAAGCTGGGCATTGAGGTTAATAATACTACTAATAATTTATGAATAGAGCCAATGGGCACTGACAAAGTATGATCAGGGAGAGAAGTTCAGAGAAAGGGATATATCAGCTATGTTCCAGTTATCTATTGCTATGTAAAAAGTCATCTCAAAACTTAACAGCAGCAGTTATTTTGCTCACTAATCTGCAATTTAGGCAGGGCTGGGTTGGGACAGAATGTCTCTGCTCCACCCACTCAGCATCAGCTGAAGATGGGAATTGGAATCATCTGAAGGCTTCCTCATTTACACGTCTAGGAGTAATGTTTGCTGTTGGTAGGGACGTCAGCAAGGTCTTCAACTGAAACACTGCATGTGGCTGCTCCGCTCTGTTGCAGCATGGTGGCTGGGTTCCAAGTGTAAACTTCCAAGGGAGAATCAGGGGAAAGCTGCATCACTGTTTTTGACCTATTCTTAGAAGCTACACGGAGTCACTTCTACACCATTTAATTCACTGAACCCAGTCCATGTTTGGGGCGGGGGCAGGGAGGACTTGGACTCCATCTTTTTGAAGGATAAAATCAAAGAATTTGTGGATATCATTTAAAACCACCACAAATTATGACCTAAACAAATTAGTGAAAGAACATTCCAGGAAAATGGATGAGTATACAAAGTCTCCAAGGGCAGAAAAAGCTTGGTATGTTCAAGGAAATGAAAGTCCAGCAAGACTTGAATGCAGCAACCAAGGGCAGAATGTCTAAGATGAGGTTAGAGGTAGATGGAGCCATATTAGGTTTGGATTTTATTCTGGATTCAGTGGAAGCCACTGAGAGATTTACATTCACATCACTCCAGCTGACATGCAGACAATGCATTGAGGTGAGATAGTGATAGGGAAAACAGAACACTACTGGAATTGTCCAGGAGAGAGTGATGGACAGACAGGCATTGCTGGCACTGGAGATGAAGAGAAGTAGATGGACTTGAGAAATGATGGGAATAAATGAAAAAACCAATTAACAGACCAATGCGACTTTATTTGGAGGTAGGGTCTTTATGAGAGTAATTAAGGTTAGGATAAGAGCCGGTAGCTAGCAGCTAGGGCCCCAGGCATATACACGGGAGCTGGCAGGTTTGAATCCAGCCCAGGCCTGCCAAACAACAATGACAACTATAACCAAAAAATAGCTGGGCATTGTGGCAGGCACCTGTAGTCCCAGCTACTTGGGAGGCTGAGGCAAGAGAATCACTTGAGCCCAGGAGTTTGAGGTTGTTGTGAGCTGTGATGCCACAACACTCTACCCAGGGCAACAGCTTAACAGCTTAAGACTCTATCTAAAAAAAAAAAAAAAAAAAAAAAAAAGAAAGTAATTGAGGTAATTGAGGTTAAATAAAGTTCTAAGGGTATAATCCTAATCCATAGTACTAATGTTCTTAAAAAAGAGACAGCAGAGTGCATACGCTTTCTCTCATGTGAACACAAAACAAGGCAGACTCTGCAAACAGGAAGACAGCGCTCACTCACTAGGAACCAAATTGGCTGACACCTTGATCTTGGACTTTCCAGTCTCTAGAACTGTGAGAAGTAGACTTCTATTGTTTAGGCCACCCCGTGTTATTTTGTTACAGTAGCCCAAGAGGACTGATACAATTTATTTACATTATATCTTTCCTTTTAGAGAGCATCTCTATTTCCCCAATATTACCAGTTCCTGGCATGATGCCTTTACATGGCAGGCACTCTAATAAATATTTGTTGAATGAATGATTAGACAATGGACAGCAAGGTAGATGTTATTATCTTCATTGCTTTTTTTTTTTTTTGAGACAGAGCCTCAAGCTGTCACCCTGGGTAGAGCACTGTGGCATCACAGCTCACAACAACCTCCAATGCCTGGGCTCAAGCAATTCTCCTGCCTCTGCCTCCCAAGTGGCTGGGACTACAGGTGCCTGCCACAATGCCCGGCTATTTTTTTGTTGCAGCTATCGTTGTTTGGTGGGCCCAGGCTGGATTTGAACCTGCCATCTCAGGTGTATGTGGCTGGCGCCTTAGCTACTTGAGCCACAGGCACTGAGCCTATTATTTTCATTTTTAAAGTGGAGAAAATTGATATCTAGGAAAAGGTAATTCATACTTACCATCTAGGGACACAAATGGCTTTTCCTAAACCAAAGTTAGCTGAAAGTAGAAAAGGATCAAATAATGTTTTTAGGCACAAACTATGTTAAAAGTTGCCTTTTAGTTGGTCCATGAGGAGGGTCATATTTGTTTTGATTTCACTCTAGTGTCCTCTCTCTAATCAGGATTAGAGATTTCCCAGTCCACATCTGGTTCTTTCCCTGTACATTAGTGCTCTCAGAGTCAGCAGACAGATAAAAAACTTTGTGGAATTTCATTGCCAAGGGCAATGGGGGCATATCAGAGGAGAGTCCTCACAGGGTGGCATCATTTCAGTAGAGGGTCTGGGCTGTGCCCTGCAGGTTTGGAAACTGGATCTGTCAGCACACTGAGTGTGGATCCACCTCTCAGCTTCAACTCTAATTAAGCTCTGAGAGCTGATGCATGAAACCAGAATGTTCATTTGTTGACTTACAAGAAGACTGGAGCTGCCCCTGTGTCTGGAATACTTGTCTCCACATGACTTGCACGTTCTTTCACTAAAGACAGACCTCCATGGAAGGCAAATTATCCGAAGGCACTGGGATTATTCAAAGCTGCTGGTTGAGGCTCCATCTCCAGTAAGCATTTCCTGCACGGCACTGTGCTGTTCACTGTTCTCGTGCTCAGTGCTTTCATGGCTGACCAACCCTGCTTTAACTGGCCCTTTTAATCTTTATCCTTACTAAGCTTTCAGACACATTCTGTCTCTTTCAGATGACTTTATCCATTTCCTCTCTGACCTGTTTTGTGCAGTTGTAGAACTTAATCTTCGGAGGATAATCTTATTTCTTTAATTCATACATACTTGTGAGAGGCCTCGTGAAATTGTTCAGTAGCCAAATAGGTAGTTGACTTCTTGTAGTTCTGTCTCACTTTATTCAAAAGAGGTATTTGACAATACTTATCGGAGACCTTATGTCTCATCTTTGTACTCAACCCAGATTATCCCCTTTCTCTACTTGTAGCAATTGGGAGAATGAGCTGGGTGGATAGCTTGAGCTCACAGGTTTGAGACCAGCCTGAGCAAGACTAAAAAAAATAGCCAGACGTGGTGGGCACCTGTAGTCCCAGCTATTCAGGAGGCTGAGGCAAGAGAATAGCTCAAGCCCAAGAGTTTGAGACTGTGTGAACTATGATGCCATGGCACTCTACCCAGGGCAACAAAGTAAGACTCTGTCTCAAAAAAGAATAATCCATTCCTTTACTTCCATTGGGGATATCTTTAAGGGAATTTTTTCTAGGAAGCAAATATAATCTCTAAGATAATAAGATATCGTAAGAAGGCAGAATTAGAGCAGAATTATTGTTCACTGAATTCCAATTTCAATACACTTATTAATCACAACGTTTCTCCTGCACTCACACGCACACACAGATGCACAAACACCTGTACACAGAGTGCACGATGACTAACCCAGTCAGCAATGCAGGTCTTAGGAAAGTATGAGGCAGTGTCTTTAAGGGTAGTATAGACAATTTACCTCAAAGATATTAGTCAAAGCTAACTCTTCATTCGCATCTGGCAAGATCAGGCCGTGTTTGCTCTTAGAGTGGTGATTTGAAATATCAGCATCCTGCAGGCCCTGGTCTAGTCTGGAAGCAGAGGAGACATGCTCTAGGTCTGTGATTTAGGTTGGCATATTTACTCACCTGGTATGCCTTCTGGCACACAAAAGCAAATGCATACCCTTAGTCACGCTTTGTAAACCATTTCTTCCTTCTTTGCTGTCTTATTATAATAGAAAATTTTCCTTTCTTTTTCAAATTAATTTTGTTACTATTTTTTAAATTATAAGAGTAATATACAATGGTCAGGACCAGTGGCTCATGCCTGTAATTCTAGCACTCTGGGAGGCCAAGGCAGGAAAACTGCTCGAGCCCATGCATTAGAGACCAGCCTGAGTAAGAGTGAGACCTTATCTTTACTAAAAATAGAAAAATTAGCTAGACATGTGGCAGACAGTACCCTTTAGTCCCAGCTACTCAGGAGGCTAAGGCAGGAGGATCATTTGAACACATGAGTTTGAAGTGCTGCTGTGAGCTGTGATGAAGCCATGGTGACAGAGTGAGACTCTGTCCCCCCCAAACCCATACATTCATTGTAACCAGACAGATAATGAGAAACATTTAACAATCCCTGTCCCCATCCTCTTTCTTCCCATCCCCCTGAAGTAATAAAAATGTCAGTAGCCCAGTGTGTACCTCTGTACATCTTCCTTCCTACATGATCTCCCCACAAACACATGTAGACACACACAGAGTGTGACAGGGCCAGCGGGGGCTACACGAACGGAGTCTTCATTATTAGTGTGAGAAAATGATAAGACAAACCCAGTCACCCTTCAGTTTCTGCCTCCATGGAATTCGAATCTTCCCTTTGCATTTGGATAGCTTTTTTAGCATTGTCTTACAGTCCTGAGAACATACTACCTGGAAAAGGTAAAAAACAGAGCAGGAGCAGTGAAAGCTCCTCTCACTGCATCAGACCAGAGAAGGTTGCTTTAGTCTTGTCACCTCTCACTAGACTGGGCCAGGTGAACAGTGACTCACCAGGACTGCAGCGTTTATTAAATGCCAAAGAGCAACAGAAAAATGGTAGAAGCCCATGACTAGGTATCTACCCAAAAGAAAATAAATCATTTTATCAAAAGGACATTTGCACTAGTTTGTTTATTACAGCTCAATTTACAATCGCTGAGATGTGGAAACAACAAATGCCCATCAACTCAGGAATGGATTAACAAATTGTGGTATATGCATACCACGGAATACTATTTACCATAAAAAGATGGTGACTTCACATGTTTTGTATTATCCTGGATGGAGTTGAAACACATTCTTCTTAGTAAAGTATCACAAGAATGGAAAAGCAGTTATCCAATGTACTCAATACAATGTGAAGCCAGGTGCAATCTGATCCATGCCCACACAGGAGAAAAGCTCATTTCAACTCAAGTTGGGAAGAGGGCTAATGAGGAAGGAGGAGAGGGGCAAGAGGGTGGGGTGCTCTCACTGGACGGGCACAGTGTGGGGGTGTTTGGCACTCCTCTTGAGTGTGGGACATAACCGCAAGAAGTACTCTACTTAATAAAATCAAATATTGTGACCTGGTTGTTTGCACCATCACATTAGCCTGAAATTAAAAAACAAACAAACAAACAAAACACCCCACAATTTACAGGAACAAACAAAACAAATGGTAGAAGCCTGTATTTTGACCAGATGACTGGAATCTACAACTTTGTGAATTAGCTGAGCAACCCCAGTAAAGAATGTGAGCCAGCCCAGGACTATGTGGGGGTGCAGAGGTAGTAAATGAGGGTACCATGCAGGTTCTGTAAGCGTGGCCTCCCCAGCTAACATACAGTTATGAGACTTAATAGGCACGGCAGGCAGGCTTCTCTCTGAATGAGGGGAAACCATCCAATTTGACTATGGTTTTGCCTAGGGGCTAAGTTGGAAAATCAGCTGGAACTAATGGCAAAGCTGCTTCTCCTCCTTCTCCCTCTCCCTCCTCCCCTCTGCCTCCTCCCCCTCCCCATCCTCTCTTTCTCCTCTCACTCCTCCTCCTCTTCCTTCTTTTTTGAGACAGCAGGGTCTCACTCTGTTGCCCATCCTATTGTGCAGTGGCACGATCACAGCTCACTGCAAAATCCTGGGCTCAAGGGATCCTCCTGCCTTGCCTTCCCATGTAGCTGAGACCACAGATACACACACCCTGCACTGGTTAATTTTTTCTTAATTTTATGAGGTCTTAGCATCTTGCCTAGGCTGGTCTTGAACTCCTGCCCTTCCCAAGTGCTAGGATTACAGGTATGAGCCACTGTACCTGGCCAAAACTTCTTAATTATGGAATAAAATCTAGCTGAAAGTGCCTAGGGGGTTGAGCTGAATTCTGAGACCCACTTGCCCTTACCTTCTCTGTGCTGGAGCTTGTTGACTTGGGGAGACTGCCCCAGAGAACAGACTCTCAGGGACTGCCTTTGGTGGCGCTCTGTCCTGGGAAATCGGTCAGGTGTGAAGCCTCCGGCGTACACAGCTCAGAGGCGCTCACCCACTTTGCCCTATTGCAGGATGTTGCTTTTGCACTCTGTACTTTTGAGGTCTGATTTGCCCTTCCTTTTAGTGTCTATTCTTTATTGTCTTTCTAGTAAATTAATTTAGCTAATATTATTCTTTGCCTCTTTTGTGTTCTAAACTTCTAGCTTTCAATCTTTCATATTTTATTCTGCTTCCTAATCTTTCTGCTATTTTATCTATGATCATATTACTGGTCGAAGAGGTTCTGGCCACCTGTCACTATGAGCCAATATGCAGAGATGGGAATAGGTCCACCAAACTGTATTTGTCAGAAGGCCGGGATTCTGGAGAACAGTGAGAGTAGTCTCTCCAAGACTGTTCTAATCTTCCATTTCCAACATTCCAGTTTCATATATTTAAGTTTAAAGTGAAGACCACGGTTAATCCTTGTCTTATTTTTTTTTATTTTTATTTTTATTTTTTGAGACAGAGCCTCAAGCTGTCCCCCTGGGTAGAGTGCTGTGGCATCACAGCTCACAGCAACCTCCAACTCCTGGGCTCAAGAGAGTCTCCTGCCTCCGCCTCCCAAGTAGCAGGGACCATAGGTGCCCACCCCAATGCCTGGCTATTTTTTGGTTGCAGCCGTCACTGTTGTTTGGCGGGCCCAGGCTGGATTCGAACCTGCCACCTTAGGTGTATATGGCTGGCACCTTAGCCACTTGAGCCACAGACACCGAGCCAGCTCTTGTCTTAAAAGATAATTGGCACAACCCATAACCCATAGTAAACAATAATCAGAATAACCCGTGACCCAAAACGACATCTCAATTCAAAAGTTAATCTCCTAAATCAATCTACCTAAACTATTCAAGATAAGTGTCTTTAGAATGGGAGCTAAATTTATAAAACAGTAAGAATGGGAGACAGGGGTGAAGGTCAGACAGGACCTGAACAGACCACACCAGCTGTGTTATCTGTCCTAGCCTGACAAACGTCATCTTATTCTCATTATATGTGCTTTCAGTCATGATAATGGTATAATTTTATTTTCAGTAAGCTCCCTTTACTAACTTTATTTCCACATAACATTTTATCTGGCTATGACCATAACTATTATGAGAGTTCAGAGGAGTAAGGACACAAGTGACAGGATTATAAAGAGGGCTCTTGGCAGAATAAACAGGAAACTTTTCTCCTACCCACCCCCAGGCCTTTTTAGCAATTCAAACCAATTCGTCTATTTTCTTCAAAGTGGATTCCTTTTACCAAGACCCCTGGACTTTGTTATTCAGTCGATCCTCAGGCCTAGGAAGACAATATTTACACCTACCAAAGAGGCACCTGGAGCTGCTGGCAGCATCTTGGGTCCTTGCTGGGCTGGGCTGGGCAGAAGGGAAGGAGGGGGGAGCCTGAGAAGGGTGCCCCAGGGCTGTGCGAGGTGGTCTGGAGGGATTTAACAATCACAGCCCGCAATTAGCAAAGGTAATCATGTTTGTAATCCTTGAGCTAATGGTATAGCAAGACTGTGAATTTGTTCATAATTAAAGCTGGCAAGAGAGTTCTTACCCGAGGCAATGAGACAGAGTGAAAACAGCAGAAGGAAGTTGTACAGGGACCCTACTTCATGAGCCTGGTCCTGCACGTCCAAAGTGGAATTATGGGATGACTGTGCCATGGCCTGCAGGGTAACCCTGCTTGTCTCTCCCTGACATTGAAGGACTGAATTCCTTACCCAGCTTTAGGACACCCTCTGCTGTTGTTTTCCCCTAGATATCTCCCAAGGCCTTAGCAAAAATGCTGTTTAAATGTTTCCTCTGGCAGGGCTTGGTGGTCCATGCCTTAGGTTGCAGTTACTTGGGAGGCTGACGAAGGAGAATCCTTTGAGCGCTGGAGTGGGAGGCTGCAGATCTGAGGGCTGCCTTTACTCCAGCTTGGGTGGCAGAACCAGACCTCGTCTCAAGAAAAAAAAAATTCCCCATGACTTGGTTGATGTATTGAAGCTGTATTTCTCTGAGTAGGTATGTAGATGTGTTCTTGAGGGAGGGAGTGCTACATATGAGAATTTACAAATTTTGTGTTTTATTTTGAAGATGATCTTAAATAAAATTAAAATGTTTTGCAACATTATTTTAGTGGTTAGGGCTGAGTCTGGTGTCCATTGAAGAACATCAAGGTATGCTGTGGGAATACAGATTTTGCAGGAAGTTTGAATAGAGAAAGGTGGTGGAAAAATGGATCAATTTTATGGCCCAAAGGTAGCATGGCCTCCTCAATTCAAAAGAGTCTCTGTCATAGCAGGGGCCTAGCACGTTGAGAGCAGAGTTTTTGTGAGACACACCAACTTACACTGTGTTCAACAGCAGGAAAGAAACAAGAAGTAATTTTTATTCAATAGTATTGTTAATGTTAATCTTCCGTATTGTTTATTATTTTGCATTTATTGGAATGTGCCATTAAATGTATCAGTCCCTCCAACTGATGGATCAGTAGCAAAAGCCAGCTTATTACCAAAATGAATAAATTCTATGATGACATGAAGAAAGACTTAAGTAATGGCTCTAATATTGTTCAAAGTCAAAAGAATCAGGTGGACAGAAAGTGAAGCACAAAATATACAAATAGTAATTCTATTAAACCCAACATTAGTAATTCAGTTCCGGCAAAACATCATCCATCACATTGATGTTTTCAGTTTCAAATATAGTGGGTTTTATATGTTTGTTTGTTTTTAATTCACAGCTTTGCTTGAGTTTTAAAGTAATTTAAGAGTTATATGTATGAGAAATTTATACCTAGTTTTATAAGTATTTGCTCATTTTAAAGTAACATAATAAAAAATAAAGTAACATAATAAAAATAATATAGATGAACAGTAGGATTTTAAGGGTTTTTAAAAATTTTAAACATTATTCAAACCTAAGAAATCTATTATAGGGAATTTATGGCAAGTTCTAGCATCTACTCTTGCTATCTCAGGCTAAAGAAATCCCAGTAACGCTCTTGAGGCTGAAGTTGAGGCAGTTAGTGAAAGATAGGAAGAAATTGGGGGTGGGTTAAGTATTTGTGCACCGATTCATCCTGTCTATGTGAGTAATTCTCCCTTAGTCACAACCATTGTGAATTTTATTTTATTAAGGAAATCGATTGTTTCCTTAGGCCTATAGGTTATCCAAGTTCTAAGAAAATCAGGAGAGGGTTCTAATTGCTGATGAAACTGAGTAGAGTAAAAGTGGATATTGAGGTAGGTATAGAAAACTATAAATTTAGGGTGATGGAGATGAGATGAAATTTATGTGTGTCTGGGACAAATGTACGTGTGTCTGGAACAAATGTATGTGGGCATGCATGTATGTGTGTATGTGTGTGTACCTGTGTATTTATGGTGAAGGTCCCAAGAAATTTTCCTACAGGTGTGTGTGAGCGCTATATGGGAAAGAGGAATGGGGGATGTCTTTCCCCAAAAGGGTTTGTTCTGGGACTTCCTTTCAGGTATAAATTCAGACGTTTTGTGGTGTTTCCTTGAGGTTGGAGACAAGATCCCGTAGCTGTTTTTCAGAACTGCTACTTTCCATTGTGATCCAGTTTTGTAGTGCTCATGTTGCTAGTGGAAGGTCATGCTCCTTCTACTACTTATTCCACTGTGTATTTCAGTTGTTGTAAACACGTCTATGGCATGAAGAACTAGAAACTAGGCTTTATCTGGAAAGGGTGAAAGGCAAGGTGAATCCACACAGATGGATGTCATTGGAGAGAGAACAGGGCTTATTGGCATTTGTGACTCATGGGGCCTCCGGCAGCCATTTTCCAGCCCATTATGTAGAAGAAGGTTAACTGCTCTCTCCAGTGCTCGGTGCTGATCGGTGTAAGTCTTGGTGTACCTGGTGCACATGACTGACTGCTGCTGTGAGCTGCCTGTAGTTCCTCTGTGTACTGGTCAGCTGCTGGGTGGTGGCTCCTTGATACATGGAAACCTATCCCAGATACTGTGGAATGGACTCTTCTGGATGCAGTAGTAGGGTGAGAGGGCAGGATGTTATGTGTGCAATGGGCTGCAGTGGTAGTACAGGTCCAGGACTATTCAGTGCTTTCTCCCTGACTCCCTGAGTGATGGGTGGAAGAGAGCGGAACTAGAAAATGGACAGACTTTGAATAATACCTTTTGGAATAAGAATACAAATTAGGATCTGAGGTTTTCCTATTATATGTTCTTATGACAACCTATAGTTTCCTTTTGTTATCTGTAATAGTTTGTAATGACATATTGGTGTATTTAGTTATTGTTTATCCTGTCTTTTATTTTAAGCTATGTAAGGAGGCTCGGCGCCTATAGCTCAACTGGCTAAGGCGCCAGCCACGTACACCTAAGGTGGCAGGTTCGAATCCCCAGCCCGGACCCGCCAAACAACAATGACGGCTGCAACCAAAAAATAGCCGGGCGTTGTGGCGGGCGCCTG
>CAUYTI010161877.1:0-16882 GCA_963575145.1 Galago senegalensis
GGCGCCTGTGGTCTCAGCTACTTGGGAGGCTGAGGCAGGAGACTCGCTTGAGCCCAGGAGTTGGAGGTTGCTGTGAGCTGTAATGCCACGGCACTCTACCCAGGGGGACAGCTTGAGGCTCTGTCTCAAAAAAAAAAAAAAAAAAAAAAGAAAAGAAAGTTAGACTTTGATTAAAAGGGAAAAATTAATTACCAGATTCTTTAAGGATATCATCCTCTTCAACAGCTTCAGTTATTGTCTTTATGTGTGTGGCAAGCTTAGAAATATTGAAACACAAATGATCAAAATCTTCTCCCTGGTTCCGTGCCTGTGGCTCAAGTGGCTAAGGCACCAGCCATATACACCTAAGGTGGCAGGTTCAAATCCAGCCCAGGCCCACCAAACAACAATGACGTCTGCAACCAAAAATTAGCCAGGCATTGTGGTGGGCGCCTGGTCCCAGCTACTTGGGAGGCTGAGGCAGGAGACTCGCTTAAGCCCAGGAGTTGGAGGTTGCTGTGAGCTGTGATGCTAGGGCATTCTACCCAGAGGGACAGCTTGAGGCTCTGTCTAAAAAAAAAAAAAAAAAAAAAGGCTCAGCACCTGTGGCTCAAGTGGCTAGGGCGCCAGTCACATACACCTAGGGTGGCAGGTTCGAATCTAGACCAAGCCCGCCAAACAACAATGACAGCTGCAACCAAAAAATAGCCAGGTGTTGTGGCGGGCACCTGTGGTCCCAGCTGCTTGGGAGGCTGAGGCAGGAAACTCACTTGAGCCCAGGAGTTGGAGGTTGCTGTGAGCTGTGATGCAATGGCACTCTACCCAGGGGGACAGCTTGAGGCTCTGTCTCAAAAAAAAAATCTCCCTTTCCTAAGGGTTGATGTGAATTTTGCATTCTAGCCCCTAATATACTAGTATTTATTTGTTTTAATATAAATTATTATGATTTTTTTTCCAGATTGTTAAGTAAGATTGATCCCAGAAAAATCTACCCTGATCATCCCATGTCTTCAAGAAATACTTGGCCCCCATTGTGGCACTCACCAGCCAGACTGGAAAACAGTTAAAAGCAGTCTCAGTTAGGGTCCCAAGACAATCTCTTAAGGACTCTGCCAGATAAACGCTAGCCAGATGTTTTGAAATTAAGTTAAAATTTCTATTCTTGCCCTCAAAGTACTTAAATATAAACTTCAAAGTAAACTTGAACTTTTCCTTGGAATATTCACATGGTCACATCTAATGATTAAGTTCACAGGCAGCTCAGTGGTTAAAGACAGCAGAAAAAGAAATGCTTGTCTTTTTTTCATTATTATTTGCTAAAGGGAAGTACCTAGTTTCAGCAATAATGAGCGGCGAGGCACCTGGAATCCCATCCCCCTGCCTTGTTCCAAGTCCCCTGCCTGCTTCTCCCACACAGAGATCCCTCCTAGACTTCAAAGTCAGACCAGAAGTGATAGACACAGACCAGTCTTTGATGCCTGAGAACATCAGAGCCCTCAGTTTGATGCGAATGCAAAGCATCTGTACTTTTCAAACCTTTCATGTTATCTTGCATTGCCAACAAGAAAGCTGAAAAGTTTGAGGTGACACACATTACACACATTAAAATATTTGGAACCAGTAACTTTTCATTTCTTTTTCTATTATTTATAGCTTCTTTTACTTTGCAAACTGCACTGGATAGTAAATTACTTCTGGCACGCAGCCTTGTCAGTTTGCCAAATTTCAACTGGAGCAAGTTTTTACAGCCTGCCTAATAAGCCCTGAAAAATAGGAGGTAAGTATAATGGAAATAATGACATGGTCTTTAACTGCAGGAGCATAGAATGATAATGTGAGATTTTAATAGATTCTGCTTTTAAAAGTTTTTTTTTTATTCTAATGAAATCTTTACCTTTTTTTAAAGGTTATTTTAGTTTAAAACACATGTAAATAGAAAGAGTTTCTTTTAATTGGTGAAAAGCAGTTTTGTGGGGTGTTTCCCCCCCTGTGGCTTAAGTTACTGCTTTTTTGCAAACTCGAAAAAGAAAATACAAAAAGAAAACTCAGAATATAATAGTGTGGATATAACAACCTACTATTAAAACAAACTGACATCTTGAACAAACATGTTCTGAAATGATTGGCTTCCAGGATGGGGCCTGGCAATTGTTTGTGTGTGAATACATTTCATCAAAGCCATAGCTGATTAGCTACATCAAATTTTTTTTTTTTTTAGTTTGCCTCAATACCGATAGAATTTTGAACAAGACTTCCAAAAATTAGAAATGACTATGACATGTGATTTTTATCATTGATGAAACCTGTTGGAGGGTATGATCCGTTTCTCTAAACTTAATTCTTACATCTGTTCCCATTCACAATTTACAAGTGACAAGGAAAATTCTATTGCCCCTTCTCATTCTGCCTTCCAATTAGACCTGGACTGATTAGCTTCAGCACCACATGCTTAGTCCCAAATTGCTGAAGCAAAGAAGAGGTTTGCAGTTGTATGTAGTTTTTTTTTTTTTTCCTCCCTTAACTATACTAAAATAATATGGCTTTGCTCCAGAAATGCCAGCTTTCTTACAATTCCCCAACCATACCATTTTTATACCTTCATTAATGCACTGTTCCCTTTGCCTGAAATGTCATTTGCCCCCATATCCACTTGGCAAGCTTAGTTCATAAAACATTTAAAAATTTAAAAAATAAATTAAAAAGGAATCTTGCCCTTAACACTCCACCATCACCACCAATTTGTATGTTTAAGTACATAAATATAAAGAGCTCGGTCTTTTTTATTTTATTTTATTTTTTGCAGTTTTAGGCCAGGGCTGGGCTTGAACCCACCACCTCTGGTATAATGGGGCCAATGCCCTACTCCCTGAGCCACAGACGCCACCCCTGAAGAGCTCAGTCTTTGAATCTCTTTTTTTCCCCTCTTACTAATTCTATAGGTGATTTTATCCACCCCATAATTTTAAATGTTATCCAAATCAGTGCTGTCCAATGGAATTTTCTGTGATAGTGGAAGTGTTCTGTATCTCCACTGTCCAATATGATAGCCACCAGCCGTATGTTGCTGTTGAGTATTTGAAATGTGGCTAGAGCAACTAAGGAACTGAATTTTTTATTTCACTTAATGAATTTAACTTTACACATTCCCCATGTATTTGGTATTGGTAGTGGCTGCCATCTTGGACAGCACTGACCTATATAACTTCCAAAATTGATGGCACCAATTCATAACTATCCCCTGAACTGGAAATATCTAACTGCCTATTCATCTTTTCCACTTGGAGCTCTTACAGTTGCTCCAAAATTACTGTATCTAAAAACAAGCTCCTGATGCTCTCCCCTGAAATCTGCTTTTATCATAATTCTCATCTCAACTGAAGGCAACTCTGTTCTTCCAGTTTCTCAGGCCAAAAGCCTTGGAGCTGTCCCTGACTCTACATCTAACTTATCAGTGATCCTGGTCTACAAAAAAAAAAAAAAGCCAAAATATGACTACTACTCATCACAGCTACTGCTGTTACGTCCTTGCCACCATTGTCTCCCACCTGGATTATTACAGTAGCCTCCAACTGGCCTCCCTGCTTTTACTCTGGCCCCTTTAGCCTAGAGCAATCAGTTAGGCCTAGTTGCTAGCCTAGCTAGCAATCAGTTATTTTGTTAAAATGTAAGTCAGACACACCACTCGCTCCATGCAAAGCCCTGCCATAGTTTCTTGACTCAGAGCAAAAACTGAAATCCTTTCATTTGCATATACAGGTTGCCGTGTGATCTGATACCCCCTTCCTCTCTTTCCTTATTCCCCACCCAAGATACTCTACGCCTTTGGTATCCCTTCAACATGGCAATGCACAGCCTGTGCATTAGCTGTTCTCTGCCTAGCGTTCTCTTTCCCAGATAAACTCATGGCTCATCCCCTCATCTCCCTTAGATCGTTCTCCAATGTCACTCTCTCAAGGAAGCCTTTTCTATTTCAAATTGTAGCCCCTACCCACCATTCTCATTCTACATTCTTTTTATTTCTCGATATAACTGATCACCATCTAACATGTTATAATCATATTTATTGTTTGTCTTTCTTCACATCTAAAAGACAAACTCCATGGAGCTGAAATTGTTTGCTGCTCCACCTCTAGAGCTGGTACCAGGTAAGTGCTCCTTACATATTCGTTGAATAAATGAATGAATATTTGTATAGTTATACAAAACTACTTAGTTTGTATTGTAACATTTCTCCATGTTACCTTCATGATACTGTAATATCCATGAACAACAGAACTAATATTGTATTTATCTGTGAATTCCCCAAATCTAACAGTGAAAAACATTAGGTAGATATACAATAAACATTCTCTGAAAAGAAATTTCTGTACATTATTATAAGTGTCTAGTATGCCCCCAATTTTTTTTTGAGACAGAGCCTCAAGTTATCCCCCTGGGTAGAATGCTGTGGCATCACAGCTCACAGCAACCTCCAACTCCTGATGCCCCAAACTTTTCCTAAAGGAAGCAGATCTACACATGGCTACTTTTTTCTTACCACCCGACCCTGGAGATTTTGCTATTACTAATTGGATCACAGGTAAGCTCTTGACTTCAGGGCAACCAATTCATTGGCTGGCGAAAATCCTATAATGTTGGTTTGGTGCCCATAGCTCAGAGGTTAGGGTGCCAGCCACATACACCAGGGCTGGCAGGTTCGAACCCAGCTCCAGCCTGCGAAACAATGACAACTACGACAAAAAAATAGCAGGATGTTGTGGCAGGTGCCTATAGTTCCAGCTACTTGGGAGACTGAGGCAGGAGAATCGCTTAAGTCCAAGAGTTTGAGGTTGCTATGAGCTGTGACTCCACGGCACTCTACCAATGGTAACAAGTGAGACTCAAAAAAAAAATCCTATAAAGTATCTTGTCATGAAAAAATGAAATGAACTAATGTAACTCTCCCTCTTTAGGCTGTGAATTAAGAAATAAAAAGAAGGGAGGCACCTATGGCTTAGTGAGTACGGTGCCAGCCCCATATATTGAGGGCAGCGGGTTCAAACCCAGCCTTGGCCAAACTGCAACAAAAAATAATCAGCCGTTATGGTGGGCCCTTGTAGTCCCAGCTACTCAGGAAGCTGAAGCAAGAGAATCACCTAAGCCCAAGAGCTGGAGGTTGCTGTGAGCTGTGACACTACGGTACTCTACCAAGGGCAACAAAGTGAGACTCTGTCTCTAAAAACAGAAAGAGAAAGAGAGGGAGGGTGGCACCTGTGGCTCACTCAGTGGGCAGGGCACTGGCCCCATATACCAAAGGTGGCAGGTTCAAACCCGGCCTCAACCAAACTGCAACAAAAAATAGCCCGGGTTATGGTGGGCGCCTGTAGTCCCAGCTACTTGGGAGGTAGAAGCAAAAGAATCGCTTAAGCCCAAGAGTTGGAGTTTGCTGTGAGCTGTGATGCTACAGCACTCTACCCAGGGCAATAAAGTAAAACTCTGTCTCTACAAAAAAAAAAAAAAAGAGAGAGAGAGAGAGAGAGAAAGAGAGAAAAGAAAAGAAATAAAAAGAATTACATGATGGGGACATATGACTAAAAATCAAAGGGAATCCATGAGTTATAGATAAGGAGCTTGAGGAGTTTGACAGGGAAAAGTTGTAAGGAAGCAGAATCTAAGTAGAAATGATAAAGTATAAAAAAGATATACAGATTGGTTGGGCACAGTGGCTCACGCCCGTAATCCCTGCACTCTGAGAGGTGAGTGGATCGCTTGAGCTCAGGAGTTTGAGACCAGCTTGGCAGGAGCAAGACCCAGTCTCTAATAAAAATACAAAACTAGCCGGACATAGTGGCCTATGCCTATAGTCCCAACTACTCAGGAGGCTCAGGCAAGGGGACTGCTCAAGCCCAAGAGTTTGAGGTTGCTGTGAGGTATGACACCACAGCACTCTACCCAGGGTGACAGAGGTCCCCCCCACAAAAAAAAAAGACATACAGAGTAAAGCACAGGAGAAAGGAACACAGGGCTTAAGAGAAAATGGAGAATCATGAATCTCATTAATAAGCGCAACTAGGAGTGAGGATCCACAAATTGCTACTGAGGTCCCATTGGATCTGTTTTTAATCCAATTCTCTGGAAGCACTGTGCCTCTTGTTATCCTCTGTGTCAATTTACAATAATGGGAAATTGATTGAGGTGACCCGAGCAAGTGTTCCTGTTCTTTACAACCCTCAAAACCTAACTAAAATATCATTCTGGCTCAGCGCCTGTGGCTCAAGTGGCTAAGGCGCCAGCCACATAACACCTAAGATGGCAGATTTGAATCCAGCCTGTGCCACCAAACAACGATAGCTGCAACCAAAAAATAGCCGGGTGTTGTGGCGGGCGCCTGTGGTCCCAGCTACTTGGGAGGCAGAGGCAGGAGACTCGCTTGAGCCCAGGAGTTGGAGTTTGCTGTGAGCTGTGATGCCACAGCACTCTACCCAGGGGGATAGCTTGAGGCTCTGTCTCAAAAAAAAAAAAAAATCATTCTTTTTGTTGTTGTTGTTTGTTTGACAGGGTCTCACTCTGTCACCTGGGCTAGAGTGCAGTGGTATCATCATAGCTCACTGAAATCCCTGTCTCTTGGGCTCAGTCTCCTAAGTAGCTATAATTACAGGTGTGCACCACCACTCCTGGTTAAATTTTTTTTTTTATTATTTCTAGAGACAGAGGTCTTACTCTTGCTTGGGCTGATCTTAAACTCCTGGCCAGTCCTCCTACCTTGGCCTCCACTGCCTCTTGCCCCATTCTTGGTTTATATAGTTGCTGTCACATGTAAAAGAGTGAGGGTATGTTCTTTTCTTTTCTTTCTTTTTTTCTTTCTTTCCTGGACTCAGGGCCTCCCTCTGTCACGAGAGGCAAAGTGCCATGGCAACCTCAAACTCCTGGGCTCAAGTGATCCTCCTGCTTCAGCCTTCCAAGTATCTGGGTCTACAGGCATGTGCTACCATGCCTCGATAATTTCTTAATTTTTTTGTAGAGATGGGGGTCTCACTCTTGATTAGGCTGGTCTTGGGCTCCTGGCCTCAAATAATCTGCCTGCATTGGTCTTCCAAAATACTAGGTAGGATTGCAGTTGTGAGCCACTACCCCAGCCTTTCATTCTCATATTTTCTGCCAAATGATGTGTTTAAAATCTTTTTGAAAGCCTACGGGGATTGACTCTTGGACCTTTGAACATTTATTAGGAAGCACAAGGGAGGAATGTTCTCTTTGGAGCCATCTGGTTCTCCCCGATGTCACTACTATGGGTAAGCTAAAATCTACTTAAAGTGGGAATGTACTTTGCTTTTAAACAAATTCGATACTCTGTATGTACAGCAACAGATTAGTCAGTCACTTTGAACAATTGTTTATTTACATTATTACAAAAGTCATATACTCTTAGAAATTCAAATACTTTAATCTTTTAAATAGTGAGGATTTGTGAACCACAAGAGAACCACAGACCCAAAGTTCTCCTAAGTTTCAGTTAATACCACTGGCTTGGGTAAACACAAAGTACCTAAGGGAAAGGGCTTTCTGCTTCAAAGACTTGATCACAATCTTTCTTTTTCCCTCTCCATTAGTAGCCCACCCCATGGATCCAACATAGCTGCCACTACCACAGAGGAAGCCAGCTATTTTAAAATGTACTTGCTACTTTGCTTGAGGGGCAATGGGGCAAAATGGTTAAGACCACCAGCTTTGAGTACAGTTTGGCAATATCTACTGATATTTGAGACATGCATGCTTTGTGGCCCAGCAATTCCAACATCTATAAATCCATCCTACGGAAATGCTAACAAAAGTGCACAAACATACATAAGGATGATCACTGAGACATTATTTAGAACAGCAAGCCCTTGGGCCAGGTGTGGTGGCTCAAGCCTGTAATCCTAGCACTCTGGGAGGCTGAGGCAGGAAGATCCCTGGAGCAGAGGAGTTGGAGACCAGCCTGAGCAAGAGCGAGACCTCATCTCTACTGAAATTAGAAACAGCCAAGCATTGTGGCAGGTGCCTATAGTCCCAGCGACTCAGGAGGCTGAGGCAGAAGGATTGCTTGAGCTCAGGAGTTTGAGGTTGCTATGCGCTAGACTGATGCCAGGGCGCTCAAGCCTGGGGCAACAGGGTGAGACTTTGTCTCAAAAACAAAACCAGAAAAAAAAAAAAAACCCACCAGCCAAAAATTGGAAAGATCCTAAATTGTCTATCAGGAAAGTGGTTTAATAAATTATAGTAATCCCTATGGTGTTCTGCCACGCAACTATTTCTTTTTTTTTTTTTTAAAGACAGGGTCTCACTTTGTCACCCTTGGTAGAGTGCTATCGCGTCACAGCTCACAGTAACCTCCAGCTCTTGGGCTTAGGCGATTCTTTTGCCTCAGCCTCCCTAGTAACTGGGACTATAGGCCATCGCCACAACGTCCAGCTATTTTGTGTGCAGTTTGCCCAGGGCCACTCTCCGTATATGGAGCCAGCACCCTAATCACTGAGCCATAGGCGCCACCCTGCAACTCTTTTTTTTTTAGACTGATTCTCACTTTGTCACCCTGGGTAGAGTGCTGTGGCATCGCAGATTACAGCAACCTCAAACTCTTGGGCTTGAGCAATCCTCTTGTCTCAGCCTCCTGAGCAGCCAGGACTACAAGCATGCACCACTATGCCTGGCTTATTTTTCTATTTTTAGTAGAGACGGAGTCTCACTCTTACTAGGCTGGTCTCAAACTCCTGAACTCAATTAATCTGCACATCTGAGCCTCTCAAAGTGCTAGGCATGAGCCACCCAACTCCATGCAACTATTAAAGAGAATGAGGAGGCTGGGCACCCATAGCATAGTGGTTATGGCACCAGCCACATGCACTGAGGCTGTCGGGTTCAAACCCAACCCAGGCCAGTTAAACAACAATGACAACTGCAAAAAAAAAAAAAAAAAATAGCAGGGCATTGTGGCAGGCTCCTATAGTCCCAGCTACTTGGGAGAGTGAGGCAAGAGAATCACTTAAGCCCAAGAGTTTGAGGTTGCTATGAACTGTGTCACCAAGGGCAACATAGTGAGACTGTCTCAAAAAAAAAAAAAAAAGAAAGAAAGAAAGAAAAGAATGTAGGTATATATGTATATATGTGTGTATGTGTTTATCTATACACATATAAAATGAGATGGAAATAGGCCTATTATACATGGCTAAATTTTTTTTTTTTTTTGAGACAGAGCCTCAAGCTGTCACCCTGGGTAGAGTGCCTTGGCATTACAGCTCACAGCAACCTCCAACTCCTGGGCTCAAGCAAGTCTCTTGCCTCTGCCTCCCAAGTAACTGGGACCACAGGCGCCCGCCACAACGCCTGGCTATTTTTTTGGTTGCAGCCATTATTGTTGTTTGGCGGGTCCGGGCTGGGGATTCAAACCCACCACCTTAGGTGTACGTGGCTGGCGCCTTAGCCGGTTGAGCTATAAGCACCGAGCCTATACATGGCTAAATTTTAAAAGGGCAAATTACTGAATAGTATATCGTCTCGTCTATTTTATTTATTTATTTTTATTTATTTTTTTGAGACAGAGTCTCAAGCTGTCACTCTGGGTAGAGTGCTGTGGTGTCATAGCTCACAGCAACCTCCAGTTCTTGGGCTCAAGTGATCCTCTTCCCTCAGTTTTTCTATTTTTTAGTAGAGACGGGGTCTTGATGTTTGCTCAGGCTGGTCTGGAACCTGTGAGCTCAAGCAATCCACCTGCCTCAGCCTTCCAGAAGGCTAGGATTACAGGTGTGAGTCACTGCACCCAGCCTGTCTCATCCATTTTAAATGTATGTATATGTGTGTGCTTGAGGACAAAAGAAAGCTTAGAGGCCTGCCCACCAAGCCATGCATTGGTTACTTCTGGGAAGTAGAACAAGGACTTTATATCTTGCTATATTATTAAGTAATAATATAACAAAGGCATATCATGTTTGTAATTTCTATTTTCATAGAGACAAAAAAATAAATAAATAAAGAGCCTCAGGCTTGGCGCCTGTGGCTCAAGCAGCTAAGGTGCCAGCCACATACACCTAAAGTGGCAGGTTCGAATCCCCAGCCCAGACCCATCAAACAAGAATGACGGCCGCAACCAAAAAACAGCCGGGCGTTGTGGCGGGTGCCTGTGGTCCCAGCTACTTGGGAGGCGGAGGCAAGAGATTCGCTTAAGCTCAGGAGTTGGAGATTGCTGTGAGCTGTAATGCCACAGCACTCTACCCAGGGGGACAGCTTGAGGCTCTGTCTCAAAAAAAAAGAATCAAACTCTAGTTTCTTTTTTTGAAAGAAAAAAGAGCACAGCAGAAAAGAAAAAAGAGGCAACCTCCAACTCCTGGGCTCAAGTGAGTCTCCTGCCTCCGCCTCCCAAGTAGCTGGGACCACAGGTGCCCACCACAACGCCCGGCTGTTTTTTGGTTGCGGCTGTCATTGTTGTTTGGCAGGCCCGGGCTGGGGATTCGAACCCGCCACCTTAGGTGTAGGTGGCTGGCACCTTAGCCGGTTGAGCTATAGGCGCAGAACCTCAAACTCTAGTTTCAATTCCAGCTTCATCTTCTCCTCAGGGTTAGTTGGGATGTTAAGATGTACAATTCTTCTACCTTAAACTTCTGATTGACACTTCATGAGTGCCTGAAATACCTCGGCTTTTATTTTATAAATTGTCGTTTTTTAAACACCAGAGAAGATTTTGCCTTAAGGGACTTTTGATCCATTTTTCCATGTGAGAAACACTTTCTGTAAGGTGAATAGTTTCCCAAACTTATTTGTTTGCTAATAAGATACCCATAATAAATATATAGCATATTCTATCTATTTTGCAAATTCTGCCCCCTTTTCTCCTCATCTCTCTCACCCAAGCCTCCACAACCTGGGAGCTGTCCAGGTACAAATTAACATTTAAAAAGACCTCAACTTGTTCACACAAGCAGCTCTATTATTGCTGTCCTTTACAGCCTGGATCTGCTCAAAAAACCCACATTCAAATTGGATCACATCCACTCCAGCCCTTCAGCACACAGGTATTGTGGGCAAGAGGCCGCTTTTGGCTACAAACCCCTTTATTCATTTAAAATAACTTCATTCATAATGTTCATTGAAGAACTAGTTTGTGCCCATCACAGGCCCTGACAAAGCACTTTGCCTACCTTGTCACTGATCCTTACAACTCTATGGGTGGGTGTTACTAACAGCAAACCAAGGTGCCAAAGGATGAAATGACTTAGCCAAGATCATACAGTGTAGCCTGATGGGGAGAATTTGGAAAATCTAGGCTTTGAGATAACTAAAGGTCACAGTTTTCCCTTTAAGACAATTTTAATTACCTAGTTGTTTCTGCTTTGTTTGTTTGTTTGGTGAAACAGAGTCTCACTCTGTTGCCCAGCCTAGAGCGCAGTGGCCTCAGCCTAGCTCACAGCAACCTCAAACTCCAGGGCTCAAGCAATCCTCCTCCCTCAGCCTCCAGAGTAGCTGGGAGTGCAGGAACCTACTACTCCCCTAACTACTTTTTCTATACCGGGCCACTCTTTCTCAGCCTGGTTTCAAACTCCTGAGCTCAAAGGGGCTAGGATTACAGACGTGAGCCTTAATTAATTTTAAAAACCAAATTATAATCCAGGACTTGTAAAGAAAAATAGCATTCCCCTACCCCATCCGTCCCCGGTCTCACATTGTAACTTTCCTGTACAATCACGTGGGATTTTTTCAGCTCTTCCTACTTGTTTACCGCCATATTTCTAAATAACAACACAACCGGTGAGCTGCGCAGTCTTAACCGGGGAGGTGACCAAAACGTCGCTCTACCATTAACTCGCTGCGTTCCTTCGTATTTCATCCCGGGGTCACCCTCCCTGGGCACTGAGAACTCTATGGGGCCCTCCCTTTCGAGGCAGAGCAGGCTGCGCCCCCGTAGTGGCCTGACCGGCCGAGTGACCAGCACGCCCCGGCCGAGCGGTCAGTCGCCTGCCACCTGCCGCCCGCGGCTCTGGGTCCTCAGCACAGACCCCCCCGAGGGCTGCGGGCCGGGTCAGAATCTAAGGACGAGGGTCGCGCTGGGGCAAGAGCCACGGTCGGGGCGAGACCGGGTGGGGGCTGGCAGCGTCAGGCCATCCTGGTCTCGCCCAGCGGCCGGGGCGCTGGAGAATGGAAGCGGTGCCGCCTGTTCCGAAGCCACGGCCCTTCGGAGGTTCCCGAGCGCCCTCGACAGCGCGGCAGCAGCACCCGCGGAGAGGGTGCTGGGCTCCTGTCCAGCCTGGTCCCCGGGCCCTCTGGGCCGCCCTTGCTGCGACAGCGCGGCGCCTGCGGCTCGGGCGACTCCATAGCCTTCTACTGTCCCCAGCAAGGAGTCGGCCTCCCCCGCCACGGATTCCCTGCGGGAGGCACAACCAAAGTCACCGCTGGCCCCTGGCCTTCTCCACGTGGAAGGGGAGGGCACCAGGGCTTAGGGTTCCCCGCTCGGGCAGCGTGGTTCTAGGGTCCCTCCTGGGACTTGGAATTGAGGGTAGCACCCCTGCCCTTCCTCCAAACGGGGTGGGGGACACCGCCCTGATCCAAACACACCGCTGGGAGAGGAGGATGGCCGGACGCTGCCAGCCCCGACCCAGTCTCGCCCCCCACCCCCGACCGTGGCTCTGGCTGCGGTGCGACCCCGGCCTCTCTTTATGTCCGTGACCTGAGTAGTTTCTGAGGGAAATTTCCTTTATCTTTATGACGGGGTCTGTTTCCCGAGAAGTGTGGCATCCTCTTAGGGGCCCCTCACCAGCTCTGCCTGCCTGTTCCCCAACATCCCCAAACCGTCATCACAACTGAGAGTTAAATCAGTTCTGAATTTATCTATTAATGAGTTTGAAAATGCTTTTCATAATTAGTCTGCATATCATACTGTGATTATATTTTCTTTCTTATCAGTTTTCTTTTCCCAAGGGTTAATCATTGTCTCAATTTTTTGTTGGTTAAACTTTCTATGTACACATCATTAATTTTTTCCCAGATGCTCTGCCAGAAGTATAAATCGCTATTCATTTAAACTCATCAGGTGATATATCTATTTTGCTTTTCTTGGAAATGTCCCTCCCATCCCCATCTTTCTGTTGCTCACTAGATCAACTGCCTGGCTGTTTTTCTGGGATTTTCCTTCATTGGGAAATTTGTGTGAGTCCCCTGGGTCCTGGATTCCACGTTTGTTTTCCTTCTTCATTTTGGTAGAACACGTGTCCAGTAGCTTTCTGAAAAAGAGTGCAAAGAAGGTGAAATTTGTTTGAGCCTATTATGCCTGAAAATACCTCCCCCCCAAAAGAAGGGTTCTTACTGTTACCCAGACTGCAGTGCCAGTGGCTATGCACAGGCACCATTGGAGCCCATTGCAGCCCCAAACTCCCTGCCTCAAGCAGTCCTCCTGCCTCAGCCTTCATGAGTAAAGATATCTTTATTTGATCTCCTTTTACTTGATTAACGTGACAATTTGCCAGGGTATATAATTCTAGGTTGGAATTCATTTTTCCTTGGAACTATGATTGGTCTTCTCACTTGCACGGTGTTGCTGGGAAGTCTGATGAAATTCGTACTTACACGAGTACATGACTGTAAGCCTTTCTATATGACCCGACTTGTATTACTATTTCACGAAGCTCTAAGGATCTTCTATCTTTGATGTCCTGAAATTGCACAATCATATGTCTTCACGTGCATCTTTTCTTTCATTACGCTAGATAGAGGGTCCTTTTAATTTAGAATCTCTTGCCCTCGGTTCACAGATTATTTATTTATTTTTAAATCTATTTATTTGTTTATTTTAGACAGAGTCTTGCTTTGTCATTGGGCTAGAGTGCAGAGGTATTATCATAGCTCACTGCAGCTTCCAACTCCCAGGCTCAAGGGATCCTCTTGCCTCTCCCTCTAGGGTAGCTGGGACTACATACAGGTGCATGACATCACACCAGGCTAAATCTCAGGCTAGCCTTGAGATCCTGGCCTCAAGTGATCCTCTGGCTTGTCTCCCAGAGTGCTAAGATTACAGACCAGAGCCACTGCAACCAGCCACTGTAGAACATTTTGGAATAATGTTATATACATACTTGGAAAATAGTGGATGTAATGCTCTCAAATTAAAGGCTTGCTTTCCACAGAATCATGGAAAACGTTTGGCATTGCCTTTCCCCCTTGAATTACTATTTAGATCTTCCACCTCCAAACACACACCCATGTATCCCATCCCACTCTTCCCCTTCTATATTCTCTGTATTTCTCACATTCCTATTACTTGTATATTAGGAATCTCCAAATAATTCTAATCCTCTTATCTTTTCTCTCATGTTTCTCATCTCTTTTTTTCTGTCTGCAAATTTTCTCAACTCTAGTTTTCAAGCTTTTCATTGCTCTTTGGTCAGATTTGTTTTTGATTATTTAATTTTTTTTTTTTTGAGACAGAATCTCACTTTGTTGCCCCAGGTTAGAGTGCCAAGAAGTCAGCCTAGCTTACAGCAACCTCAAATTCCTGGGTTCAAGCAGTCCTTCTGCTTGTGCCTCGCAAGTAGTTGGAACTACAAGCAACAATCATGCCACCCAGCTGTTTTTTATTTTCTATCTTTATTAGAGACTGGGTCTCACTCTTGCTCAGGCTGGTCTTGAACTCCTGAGCTCAAGCAATCTGCTGGACTCAGCCTCCCAGAGTGCTAGGATTAAGGTGTGAATGGAGGCTCCTTTTGTCAAGTTTGTCTTCTTCTAAACAATGGTGTACTTCTAGCTTCTAAATGTGTAACAACCAACTCTTTGAAGGAAGAAAAAAGAAAAACCTTGACTTGTAGCATTTGCCCCTTTCTTTTTTTTTTTGGAGACAGAGTCTTAACTATGTCTCCCTCAGTAGAGTGCCATGTCTCTGTAACCTCCAACTATTGGGCTTAAGTGATTCTCTTGCCTCAGCCTCCCAAGTAGCTGGGACTATAGGTGCCTGCCTCAACACCTGGCTATTTTTTTGTGGTAGTTGTCATTGTTGTTTGGCAGGCCTGGACCAGGTTTGAATACACCAACCCCAATGTATGTGGCTGGCACCCTAGCTGCTGAGCTACAGGTGCCAAGCCTGCCCCTTTCTATAGTGTAAATATTTCCATCATGGCTGCTTTCAAGCTAACAACATTATATCACTGAAAGTGAAGTTGGGGGAAGAGGTGCACAGTAGCATATCATATTAGCATTTTCACGATATAGATACAATAGGCATAAAAAACTTAAGAACAGGCTTGGCGCCTGTGGCTCAAGTGGCTAAGGCTCCAGCCACATACACCTAAGGTGGCGGGTTCGAATCCAGCCCAGTCCTGCCAAAACAACAATGACGGCTGCAACCAAAAAATGGCCGGGCCTTGTGGCGGGCACCTGTGGTCCCAGCTACTTGGGAGGCAGAGGCAAGAGACTCGCTTGAGCCCAGGAGTTGGAGGTTGCTATGAGCTGTGATGTCACAGCACTCTACCCAGGGGGACAGCTTGAGGCTCTGTCTCAAAAAAAAAAAAAAACTCAAGAACATAGATAATAAAATGTAAAAAAATAATTTGGAAGTGATGAGTTTTGAGTATTTACCTTTATTTTTTAATATAATTGATTTGATTATGATTTCATATAATCTAATTTTTGATAGTAACAATGTTTTAACAACTGGCTTTTAATATTCCTAAAAATTCAGCAACTGGCTCTTACAACCTGGTTTGAGCCAGGTCCCACAAACTATTCCTTCAAAATAATCAAGGTCTCTAATAAAATAAAATTAAATCAGAGTAATCTTCCAAATCCGGTTCTGATCATGTCACTCCCCAGGGTGAAGCTCTTTATTGGTTCTCTGCCTACTGAAACCCTCAGCAGTCAAGGCTCAATTCACAGTCCACCTTTCTTATCTGTTCACCAAACAAATATTGATTAGGTATTTGCTATGAGCAAGATCTGAAGCAAGGTGCTGAAGATACCGAGGATGAGTACTTTTGTAAAGGTATTCAACAGTATAGTAGAAAAAACAGAAGTTTAATTACAGACTATTAAGGGTGACAAGCACATAAAAAAAAGGTCTGCATAAAAAAGGAATGCCTACCAAATGACTAATTTAGCCTGGGCGAGTCTGCCAAGGAAAAATTCAACATGTCTTTCCTTGTCTTTTAGATCTCCTAGCGGGTTTAGGCTGTTATTTTATTAAGCATTATGTGCTTTTCTCATTATAAACCACAAAGATAAAATGTAGTGTTCATTTTGAATGCTGCTATTTGACATTTGTTTTAATCGATAAGAGATGTCCTCAGAATAAACTGCTGGTTTATTTAGTTAACTGCCAAGATTTTTTTTTTCTTTTCTTTTTTTTTTTTCAGTTTTTGACCAGGGCTGGGTTTGAACCCGCCACCTCTGGCATATGGGGCTGGCACCCTACTCCTTTGAGCCACAGGTACTGCCTTTTTTTTTTTTTTTTTTTTACTGCCAACATTTTAGACTGGACTAACCAACTTTCTTTAAGCTGTTAATGCCTGGGAAAGATAGGAATATTAAAGTGTGTGCTGCTTTGTTTCTGAGGTATATTTTTAAGTATGACTATAATAAATGTCACAGAAATAATATGAAACACAAATGGAAGGGATAAATATATGACAGTGGATAAAAATACCTAAGATTTGTGACTGAGCCAGAAGTTTCTCTTAAAGCTTATATGTATATAGAATTTTATAGGATTAGTAATCATTTTATCAGAGGACTACAAAGATTTTTCTGACCACAAATACTTGAGGTTGATCTCATTCCAGGCTGAAAATAATTGATCTAGTACAGCATTTTTTAACCTTTTTAAAATCTCACAGCACACTTGAATCTATAGTTAAACTTCTATGGCACACTTGAAGTATGTTGATCAAAAACAGAGTAAGAAAGGCCGGCATGG
>CAUYTI010161884.1:0-12529 GCA_963575145.1 Galago senegalensis
CACGGCACTCTACCCAGGGGGACAGCTTGAGGCTCTGTCTCAAAAAAAAAAAAAAAAGAAAAGAAAATGCCATGAAGGCTATGTTAACCAGTTTGATAAAAATAGTTCAAATTGTATAGAAAACCAACACACTGTACCCCATGATTGATTAATGCACACAGCTATGATTTAATTAAAAAATGAATAAACATATAAAGAAAATAAAAAAGAAAAAGAAAGAAGTCAAAAATCATGAGAAGTCAAACTGGGAATTTTGTGACATTTAGGTATGTCGAATCATTGTCTTGTCACTGGACTCGATTTCTTGTTGTAGGGCAGCACTAAGTATAAGTCAACTCTTCCTTTTAATTAAAAATATGTGAATTTAAAAGGAAAAATTGGGTTGTTAAAGCTTTTGGTCGTGGTTACAAAACAAAATTTAGGAAGCAGGAATTGAGTGTAGGTAAAGAACCCCACTCTTTGTAACAATTTCAACCCAACAAAAAACCCAGACAGCAACTACACATGCATAGCAGAAATGATATTAAGCTTAAAGGTAGTAATGCAAGGCAAGAACCATTGTGATGTCATTCATGGTGACCATGTGGTTACTTAATCCTGGAATGTTGTGGGATCCAGGCTTGTGGTCAAAGATACTCAATGGACTTTTCTGCTCAATTCAGCTGGTGTCCTGCAAATGTTTGATCCAGTATATTCCTTAGAACTCCATCCAAAGAGAGAGAAGTAATCTTTCATTTCTGCCTTACTTATTACATTAATTGCTGAGATTCCAGTCAATAGACTGACAAACAGTTGAGATTGTGTACAGCAGTGAAACTTAAGCTGCATTCTAGTTGGTAAAACTGCATAGAGACACTGAATTTCAATGCTCTTTGTTTTTTTTTTTTTTTTTTTTTTTTTTTAGACAGACTTTCACTTTGTCACTCTTGGTAGAATGCTGTGTCATCACAGATCACAGAAACCTCTATCTCCTGGGCTTAGGTGATTTTGTTGGACTCAGTCTCCCCAGTAGCTTGAACTATAGGCATCTACCTCAATTGCCAGCTATATGTTCTTGCTAATTTGCTGGGAGTGTTTTCAAACTCACCACCCTCATGGTAAGCCACCATTTCAGACATCCATGATGGGATATTTTTCAAAATAGGTTTTGTGGACAGGCGTCGTTCTTCATGCATCTTGGCAATTTGGGAGGTCCAGTCAGTTGGATTTATCCGAGCTTCTTAACTGGAAACCAGCCTCAGCAGTAATGAGATACGCAACTCAGAAGAAAAAAATTGGCTGGATCTTATGTCAGCTGAGAGAATAGATTCCCTTGATGGGACCACTTGAAGTTTGCTGGGAGCTATGATACCAGGGAAGTCTACCAAAGGCAAGCAAACAAGATTCTGTCTTACTAAGGAAATGGACAAAACCAAGTACAGTGGAGTTACTCCTCATTTTAATTTTTTGTTCTTATAGACACAAATTCTTACTTTATTTATCACACTCAGTAAAGTTCTGTGGTGTCCACAGATCACAGTAACCTACAAATCCTGGGCTTAGGTGGTATTTCTCTCTCTCTTCTGCCTCCTTAGTAGATGATGCTACAGGTACATGCCACAATGCCTGCTATTATTTTTAATTTTGACCACTGATCTAGTGTTGAAAATTTCCCCTAGAACTGAAGATATTATTACCTCATAAGAATATTTTTTCCTATATCCCATACTAGTCAAGACTTCAGAATTTACACATCTCTGTCCTTTGGTAACTTAGATTGTTGTCATTGTATTATACTGTCCACACAGTGAATGCTTGACTGAAGTCAGGTTTTTTTATGCACACTAAAATATTTAGGTTAAATCCTCCATAACTTCTATTGCATTTTTCAAACTTAGCCAAGACCAGGGACCAGGCATCTCTGGATGTCCCTACCCATCAGATCAACTGGCATTCTCCTAAAGTACAAACAACAAATGAACTTGTCCTGACTTAATGTTCCCTCATCCCCTGGGGACCACAATAAATCTCCTCCTTTACGTATTCCTGGATTCCATGTGTTAACTTGGCTTTCCTTGTAATTTCACTCTTGAAAATTGTACCTAGCAAAATGACTTTCTTTCTTTCTTTCTTTCTTTCTTTCTTTCTTTCTTTCTTTCTTTCTTTCTTTCTTTCTTTCTTTCATTATTTTTCATGAGATCAAACACTCACTCTGTTCTCAAGGCTAGAATTTGCATAACGTCAGCCTTGCACATAATGACATCCAATTATTCAGTTGAAGTGATCCTCCTGCCTCAGCCTCTGAAGTAGCTGGAATTATAGTTATGGAATACATCAGTTGAATATCCTTTCTATTTGAGTAGAAACACATTGTCTGATAAGGGCTGAAGTTTGTTGCTCAGCCTTGTATATGACACGAGAGCTCAGGTGATCTACCCAATTTGGCTTCCCAAAGAATCTAAAAATTGTTTTCATGTGTAGAATAAGTCATTGAGCTCTACTTACATCATGATGTTATCTGGGACTTTGAGATTTGTCCAGTCCTCAGGCCTCTGTGACACATAGGGAGTACATTAGGACTGTTATATATAGCATGGTGGGAGAAAACTGCAACTATCCATGGATCTTATTTATTCTTATCAGGATTCATTAGTTATTGTGTAGTATTTGTGTAATCCAACATAATTCTTCAACCTGCATTGTGGCCAAGAAGCCAAAAGTTTAGAGACACTTACTACAGAATTCAGGATTGATGGAAATTTCAAGATAGGCTGATATTTCCCATGATCATTTTAAATAAGGGCGGGTATTTAGTACACTACTAGACACAGTGCCTTACCAGATTTTGAAAGCGATCTTTCAGTGAGACATCTACAAATCCAAAAAAAGCCTATTATAGAAAAAGAAGTAAGACATCATGAAAAATAGAATTTGGAATTTTGCATTGTATCATTTTGGTTTGTCAAATCATTGTCCGATCACTGGACTTGATTTCTTGTTATATAACATCCCAGGACAGAACTAGGAAGAAACAAGACTTTTCCATTTTATTAAGAATCTGTGACAGGAAAAGGAAAGGAAGAGTTGTTGAATCCCTTGGCCATGTTTACAAAATAAAATTAGGAAGGATGAATTAAGTGTGGAGTAAAGAACTCCACTCTAACAGTTTGAACCCAACAACAAACCTGGACAGCAACTATGCATGAATAACAGGAATAAGATTAAGCTTAAAGTTGATAACACAGGGCAATATCAATAGTGATTTCACCCATAGTGATCACGTGGTTACTTCATCCTAGAATGTGGTGGGATCCAGGCTTCTGGTCCAAGATACTGACTGAAGTTTTCTGCTCAATTCAGCTGGTGTCCTGCATGTGTTTGATCCAGTACATTTCTTAGCCCTCCATATACAGACAGAAAAGATGTTTTATTTGTACCTCATTGATCACATTTATAGCTGAGATTCCAGGTACTAGGCTGACACAACACAGTTGAAAATTTGTTCAGTAATGAGACTCAAGCTTCACTCTAGATGACATAAAGGCATAGAGACTCTTAATTAGGATTCAATTTATTTTTTAATTTAGAGTGAGTTTCGCTTTGTCACTCTTGGTAGAGTGCTGAGACATCACAGCTTACACAAAACTCCATCTCCTGGGCTCAGGCAATTATTTTGCCTCAGCCTCCCCACTATTTGAACTACAGGCTCCCACGTCACTGACCAGCTATATTTTCTTGCAAATTGGCTGGAACTATTTTTGTACTCTACACCCTCATGGTAAGGCACACATGAGACATCAAAGATGGGATATTTTTTAAACTAGGTTTTGTGGCCAAGGTTGGCTCTTCATGCCTCTCAACTTGAATTTGGAAGACCCAGTGAGTTGGACTGTGAAAGCTTCTGAATTGGAGACCAGCTCAGCACTAATGAGATACGCATCTCTGAATAATAAAAAATGGCTAGATGTTTTGCAAGATTCAGGCATACCAGGAGAGGTGATAGGTTCCTTTTATGAGAAAACTTGAAGTTTTCTGTGAGCTATGATACCAGGGTACTCTACCAAAGACAGCAAAACAAGACTCTGTCTCAATAAATAAATGGAGAAAACATTTCTTTTGGAGTTACTCCTCATTTTTACGTTTTTTTTTTCTATAGAGACAGAGTATAACTTTATTTATCACAGTCAGTAAATGTCTGTTGTACCTACAGATCACAGCAACCTCCTACTCCTGGGCTAAGGTGATTTTATTCCTTCAGCCACTTGAGTATCCCAGACTACAGTTGTATGCCACAATGCCTTGCTATTATTTTTCCTTTTGACTATGAAGTGTAGAAAATAGTTCCCTAGATTAGATGTCAACTTTAGATATTATTCTCTCATAAGAAATTTTTTTCCTACAAGTCCAATTAGTCAAGACTTTAGATTTTGCACAACTTTGACCTTTGGTGTCTTATATTCTTATAGTAATTCTAAACTCCACCCACAGTTAATTCTGGACTCCACTCAGGACTATTATTATTTTTTTTATGAAATGAAAGTTTTGTACATTAATGCAATCATGGGGTACAGTGTGGTGTTTTCATATACAAATTGAAATATTTTCATCAAACTAGTTAACATAGACCTTATGTTGATTTTCTTAGTTATTGTGTTAAGACGTGTATACTCTAATTTTAGCAAGATTCACTTGTACTCTTGTAAGACAAACCATAGAATTGATCCTTCCAGTCAGCCTCCCTCCACCCATCCACCTCTCTACCCTCCTCTACCTCCTCTTCCCATATTCTTAGGCTATAATTAGGTTATGACTTTCATATGAAAGCTACAAATTAGTTTCAAAGTAGGGCTGTGTATACTGGATATTTTTTCTTCCATTCTTGTTGAGCACACACACAAAAAAACCAGAGTATACACTCCAACCTTTCTCTTTCACTAGTCAGTCTGGGCCAATATTCCCTTGGTGCAATCAGTCCAGGACCAGGACCAGGCTTCTGTGGATGATTCCTACCCATCAGATCCACTGGGAATATCCTAAGAAACAAACCACTAACAAAATTGTCCTGACTCATTGTTTCTTTCTCCCCCTGGGGACCACAATAAATCTCCTCTTTATGTAGTCCTGTATACCATCTCCTGACTAAGCTTTTCTCCCCAATTTCACTCTTTGAAACTGTACCTAGCAAAATTTCTTTCATTCTCTCCTTCCTTTCTTCCTTCCTTCCTTCTTTCCTTCCGCTGACTGACCTTTTCTCCTAATTTCACGTTTGGAAACTGTACCTAGAAAAAATTCTTTCTTTCTCTCTCTTCTTTCTTTCTTTCTTTCTTTCTTTCTTTCTTTCTTTCTTTCTTTCTTTCTTTCTCTCTCTCTCTCTCTCCTTTGTTCGTTCCTTCTTTCTTTTTTTCATTCATTCTTTCTTCCTTTGTCATGAGATTGATTCTCACTATGTTCCCCAGGTTACATTGTCCATGACTACAGCCTTGCACACAATGACATTCTACTCTTCAGTTGAAATGATTCTCCTGCCTCATCCGCTGGTGTAGTTTGAACTATAGGTAAGAAATACAACACTTGATTACCCTTTCTATTTGAGAAGAAACCTGATGGGAGATCAGGTCTGCGGGTCTCTTTTTGTTGCTCAGCCTTGTCTGTAACATGGGAGTTCAGATGATCTATCCAATTTGTCTGCCCCAAGCATTGAAATATTGTAGTCATGAGCTCTACTAAGCAAGTGAGGTAATCAGGGACTTTGAGGACTATCCAATCCTCAGGCCTCGGTGACATATAGGGTGTATGTCAGGAATGTGTTACATATGCTTGATGGGAGATCACCACAACTATGTATGGATCTCATTTATCCTTATAAGACTTCATCAGTTATTGTGTATTATATGTATGATCCAACATAACTCTTCAACCTGCATTGTGGCCAAGAAGCCAAATGTCTAGACACACCTAGCACTGAATTCAGGATTGACAGAAATTTAAAGTTAGGCTGATATTTCCTATGATAACCCTAAATAATGCTATTATAGAGTACACTATTGGACACAGTGCCTCACCAGATTTCAAGAGGGAACCTTCAGTGAGACACCTCACATACAAAACAATGCCTGTTCTAGAGAAAGATATCAAATATCATGAAAAGTAGTATTGAAACTTGTGTAACATATGATTTATTTTGGTCAATGATTGTCTGATTATTGTGCTCAATTTCTTATTTCATAACATCCAAGGGCAGTACGATGTTAAAACCACACTCTTTCATTTTATTACAAATCCATGAATTGAAAAGGAAAGAATGGATTGGTGAATTTCTTGGCCATGTTTACAAAACAAAATTTAGGAAGCAATAATTGAGTGTGGAGAAAAGAACTTCACTCTTTGTAACAGTTGGAACCCAACAACAATCCTGGACAGCACCTATGCATGCTTAGTAGAAATAAGTTTAAAATTAAAGATGTTAACCCAGGGAAACACCCATTGTGAGTCATCCATGGTTACCATATAGTGACTTCATCCTGGAATGCTGTGGTACCCAGACTTCTGGTCAAATATTCTCACTGGATTCTTTTCACTACCAATGGTGTTCTGCAAGTGTTTGATCCAGGACATTTCTTAGTCTTCCTTCCACAGACAGAAAACCATCTCCCATTTATGTCTTATTGATTACAGTAATAACTGAGATTGCAGTCACAAGGCTGACAAAACAGTTGAGAATTTGGACAGCAGTGCATCTCAAGCTGGATTCCATAAGGTAAAATTGCACAGAGACACTTAAGTAGGATGCTTTTTGTTCTTTCGTTCTTTTTTTTTTTTGAGACAGTTTCATTTTGACACTCTCCGTAGGGTGCTGTGACATCACAGCTCACAGACTCCTCCATCTCCTGAACTCAGGCAATTCCTTTGCCTCACCCTCACAGAATCTTTAACTACAGGTGCCCACCTCAACGCTCAACTATTTGTTTATGCAGATTGTCTTGGACCATATTTGAACTCACTATTGTCATAGTGAGCCACCTTTTCAGATATCAAAGATGGGATACTTTTCAAACTAGGTTTTGTGGACATGGGTGGTTCTTCATGCCTCTTATCTTGGCAATTAGGGAAGCGCCGGCAGGAGGGTTTTCTGAGATTCTAAATTGGAGACCAGCCTCAGCAGTACTGAGATACCTATCTCTGAAGAATAAAAAACTGCTGGATGTTATTCAGGCTACTGGCATGACAGCTGAAGGAATATTTTTTCTTAATGAGAACACTTGATGTTTGCTGTGAGCTATATTACCAGAGTACTTTACCAAAGCAGCAAAACAAGACTCTTTTTCAATAAATAAATGAAGAAAACCATTTGTAATGGAGTGACTCCTCATTTTTACTTTTCTTTTTATAGAGACAAAGACTTTATTTATCACACTCAGTAAAGTTCTATGGTGTCCATAGATCACAGCAACCTCCAACTCCTGGGATTAGGAGATTTTCTTCTCTCAGCTCCCCAAGTAGCTGGGATTACAGGTGCATGTTCCACATCCTGGATATTTTTTTTTACTTTTGACTATGAATTTAGTGTTGAAAACTTTCCTCTATCTTAGCTATCAACTGGAGACATTATATTATTATAGCAAATTTTTTTTCTACATCCTCTATTATTTAAGACTTCAGGATTTACACAACTCTGACCCTTTGATATCTTGTATTCTTGTAGTCATTTTAAACTGTGCACACAGTGAATTCTTGAATCAAGTCTTTTTCTCCACTGTATTACATTAAGATTATACGCTCTACACTTTTGTTGTACTTTTCAATCTGGGAGATATTCCCTTCCCCCAACCATCCAAAAACAGGAACCTGACATCTTTGGCCAATTCCTACCCAACAGATCTACTGTTATCTTCTAAGCAAAAATCTACAACTGAACTGGCCCTGACTCTTTGATCCCTCCTCCCCCTCTGGCCCAAAATAAATTTCTCCATTTTGTACTCCTGTATTTCATCTGCCTACTACCTTTCCTCATAATTTCACTCTTGGAAAATAACCTTAACAAAATTAATTAATTAATTTTATTTTCTTTATTTTCTTTCTTTCTTTCTTTCTTTCTTTATTTCTTTCTTTCTTTCTTTCTTATCTTTCCTTCATTATTTTTCATTTGAGAAAATCTCTCTCTGTTCCCCAGGTTACATTGTCCATGACCTTAGCATTGTACACAATGACATCCAACTCTTCAGTTGAAGTGATCCTATTGCCTCTGCCTCTGGAACAGCTGGAACGATAGATAAGGGATACAACACTTAACTACCCATTCGATTTGAGCAGCAACCCAGTAAGGGATCAAGGCAGAAGAAGTCTTTCTATTGTACAACTTTTTCTCTATCATGGGATCTCAGGTAGTCTGCCCAATTTGCCTGCCAGAGCATCAAAAAGTTGTAGTCATTCATAGGATAAGTCATTGAGCTCTTCTTATGTAATGAGCTTATCAGGGAAATTGAGCATTGTCAAAACCTCAGGCCACAGTGACACATAGAGATTGTCCAGACTGTTTTAAATGTAACTGTTTAAATGGAATCACAACTATGTATGGATCTATTTTAGCCTTACCAGGTTTCATTAGATATTGTCTCCTTTACATGTGATCTAAAAGAAACTCTTCAACGTGCATTGTGGCCAAGAAGCCAAAAGTTTAGACACACCTAGAATTGAATTTAAGATTGAAGGAAATTTAAAGATAGGCTGATATTTACCATGATCATCATAAATCACTGCAGGTAAGGAGTACTGTGCTGAACACAGTTTCATATCAGATTTCAAGAGGTAACATTAAATGAGACACATACTATCCTAAACAAGTCTTTTCTAGATAAGGAAGTAAAATATAATAAAAAGTAGAACTGGGAATTGTGTGACATAACATTTATTTCTGTGAAATCATTTCCAATCATTGTGCTTGATTTCTTGTTCTCTAACATCCCAGGGCAGCACTAGATATAAACCATGCTCTTCCATTTGATTACAAATCCATGACTTGAAAAGGAAAGTGTGGATTGTTGAATATTTTGGCTATACTTACAAAACAAAATGTACGAAGCACAACTTGATTGTAGAAAGAAGAACCTCACTCTTTGGGCGTTCTTCAACAAACCTAGACAGCAACTAAGCCTCCTTAGCAGGAATAAGAATAAGCTTAAATATCATAAACCAGGACAATATCCATTGTGATGCCCATGGAGACCTATAGTGATTCCTCCTAGAATGTCATGGGATCCAGGCTTATAGTAAAAGATACTCACTGGACTTTTCTGCTTAATTCAGATGGTGTCATGCAAATGTTTGATTAAGGACATTTCTTAGCCCTCCCTTCACACAGAGAGAAGTGATCTCCCATTTTTGCCTTGTTGATTACATTAATGGCTGAGATTTCACTCACTACACTGACCAAATGTTGATATTTTGTATAGAAGTGAGGCTAAAGCTGCATTCCAAATGGAAACTGCATAGAGACATGGAAGAAGAATGCTCTGATACTCTGTGTTCTTTTTTTTTTTTTTTTTAGATGGAGTTTCAGTTTTTCACTCTAAGTAAAGTGCTGTTTTATCACAGCTCACAGAAACCTCCATCTCCTGGATTCAGATGAATTCTATCACACCTTTGAAGAGGTACTCATACCTATTTATACAACATTTGTCAAAGCATAGGAAAAAAGGAACTTTTCCCAACATATTCTATCAAGTAAATATTACCCTGATACAAAACAAGGAAAGTATCCAACAAAGAAAGAAAATTAGACACCAATTTCATTAAAAAATATCAATGAAAAAATATTCAATAAGATCTTAGCAAATAAAATTCAACAACACATTAGAAATTATACACCATGATCAAGTTGGTTTTATCAGTGGGTGACAAGTTTGGTTAAACATACCCAAATCTAAAAATATAATACATAACATCAATAAAATAAGAAACAAAGACCATGTGATTCTCTCAATTAACACAGAAAATGCCTTTGATAATATCCAGCATCGTTTCATGATGTGAATTCTTAAAAAAATAGGCATAAAAGGGACATTTCTTAAACCTATAGTAACTTAGGTTACTGCTAACCACAGCCAAAATCATATTGAATTGTGTAAAATTGAAAACATACAGGAATACAGCAATGTCTCAGGATACAAAATCAATACTTAAAAGTCAATAGCTTTTATATGTGCCAACAACAGTCAAGCTGAAAAAAAAATCATGGACTCTATTCCTTTTATGATAGTGTCAAAGAAGATGAAATATCTGGGAATTTACCTAACAAAAAAACTTGAATGATCTGTATAAAAAGAACTTTGAAACTCTAAGGAGATAAATACCTGAAGATGTTAACAAATGAAAAAACATACCATGCTCATGGCAGGGAAGAATCAACACTGTTGAAATGTCCATACTACTGAAAACAACCTACACATTTAATGTAACCTTATTAGAGCATCACTGTTATGCTTTAAAGAACTTCAAAAGATAGTATTTCATTCTATATGGAATCAGAAAAAAAAAAGGTCATAGTAAATACATTTTCAGAAATAAGAAAAATTAGGAGGCATCACATTACCAGACTTCAGGCTATAATATATAGAGATCAAAACAGTGTTGTACTGGCTCAAAAACACAGTGGTAAATGTATAATAGAGAACCAAGTGATGAATCCAACTGCTTATCATTTGATTTTTGACAACCCTATCAAAAATATTCAGTGGGGCAAAGGCTCCCTATTTAACAGACAGTGCTGGCTGAACTTGTTTGTGACCTGTAGAAGATTGAAACTGGACCCCCAACTTTAAATATTAACAAAAATCGATTCTCACTGGATAAAAGATTAAAATTTAAGACATGAAACTATAAAAATATTAGAAAAGAGTGCTGGGAACTCACTTGAAGAAATTGGCTAGGGAAAATATTCTATGAGAAAGATTCCACAGGCAATTGAAGCAACTCCAAAAATCCATTACTGGGATATTATCAAACTAAAAAGCTTTTGCACAGTCAAGCGCACAACGGGTAAAGCAAACGGACAACCTTCAGAATGGGAGAAGATTTTTTCAGGTTATGATTCTGACAATGGTCTGATAACTAGAATCTGTATAGAACTGAAACTAGGCTATAAGGAAAAAATAAATAACTCCATTACTCTGTAGGCAAGAGATTTGAACAGAAACTTCTTAAATGAAGATAGGCTAATTGCCTACAAACACATGAAAAAATGTTCATCATCTTTAATCATCAGAGATATGCAAATCAAAACAACTTTTAATTATTATCTAACTCCAGTAAGATTAGCCTACATCACAAAATCCCAAAACTTCAGATGTTGGCATGGTTGCAGGAGATGGGAACTCATCTACACTATTAGTGGGAATGCAAACTCATACAACACTTTTGGAAAGAAGTTTGGAGAACACTCAAAAACCTTGAAGTAGACCTACAGTTAAATTCTGAATTCCTCTAGTTGGTATTCACACAGATAATCAAAAATTATTTTACAATAAAGACATTTGCACCAGAATATTTATTCCACCCAATTCATAGTAGCCAACACATGAAAACAACGTAAGTGCCCTACATCCCGTGAATGGATTAACAAATTATGTTCTATGTACACCATGGCATGTTATGCACCTGTAAAAATGATGAAGACTTCACATCTTTTATGTTTACCTGGATGGATCTGGAACATGTTCTCCTTAATTAAGTACCTCCAAAGTGGGGGTAAAATGTATCCAATGTACTCATTGCTACTATGAAATCAATATATAACCACCTGCACACTCATAAAATGCCAAAACATAATTATAGGCTAAAAATAGATGGGAAAAAGAGACAGAAGGAGGGAAGAATGGATATGGGAGAAGAGATGGTATTTGGGGGAACTCACCTAATGTGCATGATGCAATGGTACATTCCAAAACTATTAAGACATGAGTATAATTGTGATGGATGTGTTATTTAGTTCAATGTAAACATTGTATGTTGAATCTGTATCCTGAACCCGATAAATGCATCAATGTAAAAAGTTATGATTTAATAAAAAATAATTTTAAGAAAATTAAAAAAGCAAACAAAAAAGATGATAATCCAGGGTAACAGTCATTGTGATGTCATCCATGTTGACCATGTAGTGACTTCATACTAGAATGTCGTGGGTTCCAGGCTTCTAGTGATACTCATTCAACTATTCTGCTCACTTCAACTCGTGTCCTACAAGTGTTTGATGCAAGACATTTCTAATTTATTTATTTATGTATTTTTATTTCTTATAGTATAACTGTATACATTAATGGAATCATGGGGTAAGTGTGCTATTTTCATATACATTTTGAAATACTCTCATCAAACTGGTTAACATAACCTTCATGAGTTAAAACGTGCATACTCTACCTTCATGTTCACATGGATGGAGCAGGAGAATGTTCTTCTGAGCAAAGTATCACGAGAATGGAGAAAAAAGTATCCAATGTACACACCCCTATTATGAGACTAATTTAAACCTTTTATATGAAAGCTATAAACAAATAGC